>JABCKD010002012.1:0-27731 GCA_013186415.1 Fusarium sp. NRRL 66088 | reverse complement strand
GCCTGCTTGGCCTGCTTGGCCTCTGTTACGAGTCGTGTGGCCGCCCCCCCAGGCTTGGCCCCAGAGTCAAGTCATCTGTGTGTCAGATATTGTGATTGCTTTGGGTGAGTGAGCTCATTGTTCGTGTCCCCGTGCGAATTTGATGGCTGGGGGGGAGGGGAGGGGAGGGGCTTCTGTTTTCCTCTTTGAGCAATGTCGTCTTTCTCCAAAGCTTGATTAAATCGATTAATCACATCTTGTGTCTTTTTGTTAACCTGATGCTTTCCATCATCTGCCACAGTTCAAAGGGGGGATAATCGCGCCTTGGAGGGGGAGAGGCATTAGCCGTTGCAGACGGGGGGTGGTTTTGGTCTGGTCTGGGCACTGGGCACCAAGAATCAACAGCTGCAAATCCCGCCCGATGGGACACATTTTTCGCATCAGAGTCGACAAGGCTCTGGCCGTCGCTGAGCATAAGATGAAGGCGGTTGAATGCGGCGACGTACCGCCCAGGAGCAGCAATCAGGAGCACGCTACTGACGACGATCTCTCCTATTCGCTTTGAGTTGAAGCGCTGGGCTGCTGCCACCGGACTTGTCAATTCCCCGGTAGATCCGGACGCATGCACTAGCCGGGCGGTTCATAATAACCCTCTATTCATTTCCATCCAATATTGCACAAGACAACCTAGACAAGCCTCGTTATGTGTCTCTCTCTGTCTCTATCGTTGGACTGGACCTCTTCTCTGTCGGGTATATCCCCCGAACGCCCTGTAGGCCCCCTTCCATGCTGCCACACACACAAACACGCTCACACACGCACACACCCCTCGGAAATCCCAATCGCTCAGGTGACGTTGCCGACCGAATAAAACGCTTGACGCAGTGGTGGCCAGCCTGTGTGAGGCCCCGAGGTGAGCGAGACCAATAGCATCGTCGCGATGAGGGGCAGTGCCCAGACTGCCAAGGCTTGGCGGTCTTGGCATCGTTCCCTCCACCTGCGCACTCGGCGTAGCGCACAGTTCCAGTACATGTCTCGACACCAAGATAATGCCAGATAAAAGGTACCTTCCGCCTTCGGATACCTGACAATTCTCGCCAAGACCGCCAAGACTTTCCGCTCGCTCTTACCCTCATGCCCAGACTTTTGCGTAAATGTAAAGGGAGCACATCCCCCCCCGGAACTCGATATGAAGGCAACTTCTCTTCTGATCATCTATCAATCTCTCCTCGATCCTCCGCAAGACATATTTGATCGCGTCTGAAAGGCGATCCTTTTGAGTGAATACTCGTCCCTTGTCTTGCAGCACATTGGGAACCTTGAGTCCCCCAAAACAACCTTAGCCTCCACTCGCTTTTCGCCGTTTTGGCTTGAGCTGTGCGTCATCGGCTTAACAAATACTCCGTGCATAGCACACCACACAGACATAATGTCTCCTCCGGTGCCTGAGCAGCAGCAGCCACAGCAGCCAGGGCAGCAGCAGCAGCAGCAGCAGCAGTCTTCGGCTGTGTCGTCTTCTGGTAGCGCCAGCAACGACTCCAAGTCTGCCACTCCTGCGCCCAGTGCCGCCTCAAACACTTCTCAGAGCAGTGCTGCGCCCTCGTCAACTTCTGATGATAACCTCATCTGCCGGTGGAATGCCTGCAACCAAAAGTTTACCACTCCAGAGTCGCTCTATGTAAGTTTTGAATGAGACTTGAGTGAGCCTGCGCAGATTACTGACCGGGTGTAGGAGCACATCTGTGAGCGTCACGTTGGTCGCAAGAGCACCAACAACCTCAACCTGACTTGTCAGTGGAACTCTTGCAGGACCACCACAGTCAAGAGAGACCACATCACCTCGCACATTCGGGTCCATGTGCCCCTGAAGCCTCACAAGTGTGACATGTGCGGCAAGTCTTTCAAGCGACCCCAGGATCTCAAGAAGCATGTCAAGGTAAGCATCATCCCCTGATCAGTGACAACATCTTGACTTACACGGCCCAGACTCATGCCGATGACTCTGTTCTTGTCCGGCCATCTCAGGATCCTCAAGGTGGACTCAACTACAGGCCACAGCCTCCCAAGGGTATGTCTCAGCTCGATTCTCCCCCACGGCCGTGGCCATCCCGTTTTCCTTACCTCGAGGCTAATTCGCCTCCAGGCCCCTCTAGCTATTATGACCACAATGGCCAGATGCGAACTAACGCCGCCGCCTTTACTCATCAGGCTGGGCATCCTAGCGGCTACTATGCTCCCCAACCCTCTACCAACTATGGCCTCTATTTCAACCAGCCGCCCCTGAACAACGCTCGCACCGAGCACCTTGGCTACAGCGCTGCGCCCGGCGGCTATGATCGAAAGCGCGCGTATGATATGGTCGACGACTTCTTTGGCAGCGCCAAGCGTCGCCAGATTGACCCATCCTCGTATGCCCAGATCGGCCGCTCCTTGATGCCTCTTCACGGAAACCTGTCCATCCCCAACGGCCCCATGGCCGCCACAGAGCAGTACATGCCCCAGCCAGCTCCTCCTTCCGCCGTGCACGCTGGCCCTGCTCCCAGCAACCCCCTGGCTCAGCAGTACTATCTCCCCATGCCCAACGCGCGCACGCAGAAGGATCTCATTCACATCGACAACATCCTTGGCCAGATGCAAGACACCATCTACGAGAACGCCAGCCACGCTACTGCTGGCGTTCATGTCCACGGCGAGGGCTTCAACGGCTACCGCAACACTCCTTCGCCTCCTACTTCTCACCGATCACCAGGAGGCATTCCCGTGACAGCCGACGCCTATCAGTCTGTGTCTGCAGCTACCATGGCTTCGCCCCTGACAGCCATCTCCTCCACCGGCACTCCCGCCGTTACTCCTCCATCCAGCTCCATGTCTTATACTTCAGGCCACTCTCCCAGCCCATCCTCCTCGGGCATGTCTCCTCAGTCTCGCCACGGCTCGACAGCCTCAGTCATGTATCCTACTCTGCCCACAAGCCTCCCCGCAGTTAGCCAGGGCTTCGGCCACTCTGCTACCACAACTCTGGGACCCAGCTTTGAGAGCAACGAGCGCCGTCGCTACTCTGGTGGTATGCTTCAGCGGGCACGAGGACCTCTGCCTCTGCCCCATGAGGACGCCAGCGGTGCCTCGACTCCTAAGGCGAGCGAGTCTGCCCTGTCTGTTGGCTCGCCATCCTCTGAGTCTGATGTTAGCGATGCGACCCGCGAGCGCGAGGAGCAGTATGACCGATGGCTCGAGAACATGCGAGTCATCGAGACTCTTCGTGAGTATGTCCGAGGACGTCTTGACCGCAAGGAGTATGTTGAGGAGGATGGCCGACGACCGAGCATTGCAGATGTCATGGATGTTGACCCCAAGAGCCCCAGACTGGGCACTCCTCGTGAGGGTTCATCACTCTACCCCATCCTCCGCATGCCTGGATCCTAGGCTGCTCTCTTGTGCGGCTGCTGGCCTTGCTGTATTTGTACTATTTTCCTTGACTTGGGGACTGCTTGATATGGGTCTTTTTCGATGCAATGTGTCACGACTACATATGTGGTCTTGAAATTGTTGGCAGGTTATGTAGCATTTGTTGCGGTGCGCTGGAACACTTTTGGTTGAAAACAAACCTAGCCTAGCTAGGAGGCTTTACTTTATGGGTTGGTTATGAGTTCGGTATAGGGATCTTGGGGACGCAAGAGGCTACGCTATGGATGATGATTCCAAGATGCAAAAACACAGTCAGATTTCTCGATTTGGTTATACTCTCTATCTTCTCTTCTTGGCGGCCGCCACCGTGCCGCTTCTGGACGGCAATGTATATATGTATTTGGATGTCTTGTCTTGGTTGGTGGTGGAGGCTATGACGGTTATGAAGATTTGATTGGAAAAGACGACTCGGATATGGACGAGTAGGAAAACTAGGGAAATGAATTTCAATCTCGTTGCCACTAAGGCATGAATACCAAGCATTTGTGTGTCTTGAGCATGGGTGAGGCTGAGGCTGAAGGTGATGATTTGATGGATCGTGATGGTTGAGCGTAATACGAGATGCCCAATACGAACTAATTTGTAGATCAGATGAAAAGATGACCCGAATCTGTTGGATGAAGCAAGACATGGAACAAAAGTGCCTACAGATGTAGATTCAGATCTGGTTGATGCAGGCTTACTCTGGTCAAGGGGGATATTGTCAACTCCGAGTCTATCAAGTGTCAGATCCCGTGATGAACGCCAGACAACGAATCAAGAAAGAAATAAACATTCCAACGGGCAAGCCATGCATAAGAAGACAAGTTTTGATTTTCATCTGAACTGCCACAATGCCGAGAGTCGGGGGGATGCAATGTCGATCATGATTCTCGATCTGGCAGATTTTGACAGCTGCTAGAAAACGTCACCTTCTTGGGGGTAAGTACATGAGGGCAAAAATGTTTCCAAGAATAGGAGGGGGCTTGAGTGTGTGTGTGTGTGTGTGTATCACTGAGGTCATGTTTGTTTCGTTTGTGATGCTCTGATGGAGAAAAAGTTGTTGTTGCTTTACAGTGTTGCATCACAGACCCACGTGGGGAGAATGTATGATTAGTCTGCGCGGGCCGTCGACAGGTCAGCTCTATGAGTGAATGGTTGTATTTCGGCAGTTACTGGAAATGAATGAATGCTACGAACAATGAGAGAAGCGAAGACAAGGGGAGAGAGGAAAAAAGACGGCAAATCGTATCAAGGACCAATCGGGAACAAGTCTGAAACAAAAGTAGGGAAATGAAGCGATCCCTTAGCTGATCGACAAAACCACCGGTGCGGAGGATAACTTGTGTGTCCGCGTAACGCATGAAGCCGGACCACGCGGGAAAGGAATACGTCGATCAGAGGCTTTGCTTTTCAAAGTAAGATTACGCAAAGGAACGAAGGGTTGTGTTATACTCTATTGAGGACGAGGGGTCATGTTTTGGTGGAGTTGCAACCCCGTCAGACGTTAATTGATCGTCTTCCCCCAAACACAACAGTCTGGGTCGTGTTTCCCTTGTCAGTGACGTGACCTTGCTCAATGCAAAGGCCGCCTCGCTTGGAATATATAAGTGTTGTGTGTTCTCGCTCTCCCTCCCCTGTTGTTCGAGGTTTGGTCACAGACTCAGGTTTGTCAAGTGATTCAAAGAAAGAAAAAAAAAAGACTTGGGTGGTTGGTTCTTGTTCACTGTTTGTTCAATAACACTTATACTCACCTACAACCTCCTCCCCCCCTTTTCGCAAACTCTTCTCTCACATTTGCATCCTCATCTTTTCCTCTTCTTCTTCAAAAAAGAAACAAAAAACAGACTTCATCATGCTCTTCTACTCCATCACCGCCCTCTTCATGGCAACCATGACCATCGCAGCCCCAGCCAACGAAGTCAAAGAATGCTGCTGCTGCAACATCGACGAACCAGCCATAGTCTGCACCCAACGCGCCCCAAAAGACTGCATCTGTCCTGCAGTAATGTGTCCCGAAGACGCCCCTACCCGATGGCCCGATTCTTCTTCTTCTCCGACACCCACAGTCGAGAAGCGTCAGGCGGCTGAAGAGACACCATCATCAGAGCCCTGCTGCTGCTGTAACCCAGGCAGGGGAGCCATCGTCTGCACCATCCGCAAGCCGGAAGAAGACCAGACATGCGTTTGTCCCATGGTTCTCTGTCCTTCCGACGCTCCGACCTTGACCGAGGGTCCAGGCGCCAGCGAGACGGGGAACTAGATCCTTTTAATGACTAGGGGTAAAAGGATGATGGGGGATGCAACATGAACGAACAGCCTTTATTTGGAGGAAATTTCAACGCCTGTATATATTTGAAGGATCCATTTCTCTTTTTTACGTATTCTGTCGAATAAGAAGACATCTTACGTGTATTCAAACGAGGCCCGTCGTGTAACTTGAGAAGCTATATAAGCCCCTGCCTGTCCCCCGCAAGTTAACTTTGCTCACCTCCAGCTCTCTCTCTCTGCATCAACTAAACAAGCACAATCACCAAAACATGCACTTCTCATACCTCTTCCTCGCCCTCGTCGGTACAGCCATGGCTGCCCCCCAGCTCGTCGCCGAGCAATGCTGCTGCTGCAACCTAGCCACCAACAAGTACGAGTGCTTCAACCCTCCCAAGTCTCAAGGTTGCAACTGTCCCGCCGTTGTCTGCCCTGAGCCCGTCGAGTCGTGATCCATCGAAATAAAGAAAGGTAAGAAGATTCGGTGACCGTATTATCCCGGTCTAACTAACCGGGAAAAAAACAGAAAGGGCCGTGAGACAAGTGTGGGAGGGTTTCTGACATGGACGGCATCTCTGTCTGAGGGAGTTTGTCAGCTGACGGCGGTGCTTTGTTGTCTTATTGGTTTGCAACTGAAAAGACTGCAGCCTTCTTTGGCCATATTCAGCGCTCAAATCATTAATAAACCAGCCTACCAGGCTTCAAACCCCATTCATGCATGAATCCGTACAATATTCTGTTAGTGAGAATCAACTTGGTGGTTGAATAGTCCATGTTTGGCTACGCCACCCCCTCTATCACATCAACCAATCAATACCCTCGTCAACGAGACATGTCGATGGAACAGGTAATCCTACAAATGCAATCGCCCAACAGAATGCCTCGAGAATGCCTCATCCTCAATAAACAACAACTTCACTCACTCAAGGGCGACAGTACACAACCAGGTAGTCATCAATCACATAATTAATGCATCAACACAGTCAATGCCAAGATAAGAAATTATACACTATCAAATACAGATAGGGAAGCTACTCCAAAAGGGCCGATATGTCGTGTCCCAAGATTCAACCCCACGATAAGATTGCTGTTGCTGCTGATGCTGCATGTACAGTGTTTTGCTGGGTCTCGTGTTACCCATCACCTGCCAGAGTGATCCAAGGCCTCGTCCTGTTTCACCGGGGGCGCAGTCGCTGCTGCCCACCCTCTTCTCCACCTTTTGTTTCTCCATCTGTTTTGCATATCCTTCCTCTCCTGAGACCTTGGACCAGTTCAGTGGCAGCTCGTTTCCGTGCGAGTCGCACATGTGAAAGGGGGATAGAGAGGCAAAAGTGTTGTGTCGTAGGGGAAGGGCCGCCGCTGATGGGTAACATTGCGAAGATTAGACCGCAGCGTAAACGGGTATATAGTAAACTGGTCATAAAAGTGCCGTCGACTCTCCGGTTGCCTGTGGCAGAACCGGGCCAAAGGGCGGGTTAGTTCGCTGAATTTTTTGCGGGAGATTATCCCAAAAAGAAGAATCGTATTCAAGACTTTGTCGTGACGCTGTCTGTCGTCCTAGACGGCTTGAAGTTGCATCGCCGGCGACGGTTGAAAAAGAGAAGCAGGTAAAAAGGCTTGCATCTCTTTATTGGAACTGAGTACGGTCCTTCTCCTTGAGGCCGCCGATCTGGTTCATGTCGATCGAGTAAAACTGTCCCTTGGCCTCCTTCTCGTAGGCGGGGAGCTGCTCGTCGTTCATGGGTTCAAGACCGACAGCCGAGTTGTCGCCAACCCGGACAACGAGAACACGGCCGCTCTTTGGTCGGCCCTGGTCGTCCTGCTCATCAGGGAAGGTGATGTGGATCTCGGGAACATTGTCGGGAGAGTAGGGAGGCGAGTTGGGGTTGGCAAGCATGGGGTGGTTGTTCTTGTTGATGACAAAGACGCTGGAGCGGCCATTGTGCGTTGTCTCGATAGTGAGGCCTCGGTGGTTGGCCATGCGCTTGGTGTTGCTGTCGTAGTACGAGGGGAGACCATCCTCCTCGTCGTGGACAGGCTGCATCTGCTGCTGACGACGAGCACGGCGGAACAGGAAGAGGATCGAGACCAAAATCAGGCCAAGGAAGACCAGGCCGAGAAGTCCGAGCATCATGTTGATCAAGGTGTCGTCCGAGCCATCAGAGTCCGGGGGTGCGGAGGTGGTCCGGGCAAGGAGGTTGTGAAGGGAAGGCATCGTGAATAAAGTTGGGGTCGTAACGTTATGACGATGACAGTGATAATTGAGTTTCGTGATAGTCAATGGGGGCTCCGGTGTACAAAAGAATGAGTGACGGGCCGTTAAAGTCTATAATTCACATCAAATGTCAGTAAGCCAGCCAAGCTGTGAGGAGATAGCCGACAGAGTAATCGGCGAGTGCGAGTGATAATTGCCATTCTTCCGAAGTGTGAAGCCCATCTGCAACGCATCATTCAATACAGAAGCCAACCACCATTCCCCATCATGGTCGGAGGAGCCATCGAGGCTTGCCGGGCAATGCGAACCGGCCAAACCGATCGAGTTCCCTCCCACCAATTCAATGCATGCCATGACGTGTTGCAGAAAAGACCCCTCAAAACAGAACTTCCGACAAAATAGAGGTGGCAGGTGGAGGGTCAGATGGGACAGAGTAGACGTACGCCAGGGAGAGGATATCGCCAATAGTCGGTTGGTGAATGCCTGGGCTGGGAACCTCGGAAAGGGAGGTGGTTGGTGGTGTTGGCCTAGTTTGGTAAGGAAGGGAGGTTGGGGGGGTAAAAGACTGGACGGATATCAGCTGAAAGAGTGAAGCTGATGATCCAAAGGAGGGGGATTGCAAAAAACAAAGATGTACAACAGGAGCAAAAACGATGCCGTTGACGGGATTCACGAAACTGCCCGCGAGGATTGGGTTGGAAGAGAAAGAAGAACAAGAGGAGGGCGATTTTCGGTTGGGGGAGTAGGCCATAGATGAAAAGAACAGGGGACTACCACGGAAATGAGGCCGGACCAGGGTGCAGACAGTAGCAGGCGCTGGAGAGGCGTTGGACGGGCGCTAGGGCCACTGTTTCCTTGGTCCATCTCAGGGGCACCGCCGCTGTAATTGGCCGCTAAGCCAACTGGGCGTTGGTGTGCTGGGGCCTGAGAGCGCTGCAAGCACTGAGGTGCTCGTGTGGTCCTTCCATGTCTTTTTTCGCTCCTGGTGGTGCGGGGCGCCACCGTCGAGCGGTGGGATGGCTGACCAATGGCGTGTCGAGGAGCGACACCAAGGGTCCGCTTCCATCCACATGGATGGCACGTCGTTCTGAAGGTGGGCTTCCATCCATGGCCGACTGTGACTCGCGCATCAAACACCTGAGGTTCTCGTTCTCTGTTGGTTCCAGCATCAGTACAACTGTAAGCCCTTGTCCTCTATATCTGGTTCGTTCTAGCGCTGGAGGGGTCAGCTGGGATTCGCTGGCAGCTTCCCTGTAGGCGCGCGCTTCATTGGCTGCAGCCGTTGGCCAAAGGCCCACTCTCCCCTGCCAAGCCCTCCAAAGCCACGGTGCCTTGGTGCATTGCTGGTGGGGCTGCCCGTTTTGAGCCAGCAGCACCGAAGACGACCTCCATACGACCACAACCACGTACCTTGGCTATCGATAAGCAGCAGAGACTCGCTCATCACCCACTGGATTGGACTGAATTCTTGGTGCGTCTGCTCAAGTCAAGGGTCGGGTGCTGAAAAGGGCCTAGAGCCCACACGAGCGTGGCGAGCATGAGAGCGAATCTCGGCTGCTCGACGAGACGCCAATGCAAGGTACGAGCGCTATCACACAATGACAGGGACGTTCAGTTCGGTTGCGTGAACAAAGAAAAAAAGCCTCTTGGATGAAAGCGAAGCGCCGCACCTCGACGAATCCGCCTTTGTTCGCATACATTTTCGTGGCATCGCCACTTCCTTTCCGCAGCACGTGTTGTAAGAAATAAGCCGCTCAGCCTGGTACACGCGTTCGACGATGGATACCTCTCTGCTTCTATTTCTAGCGTTGAGATGGATGTAATGAACGCAAAGGGAAGGTACGCACGGTTCCCAGCAAACAAGCCTCATCCATGTGCAAGCAATCGAAAAAGGGACGCAATCGGTTGTTTCTATCAAGTCCTTTGTCTGTCGCTTGTCCGCCTTCATCTTGTGTGGAACCAATGCCTCTTCGCATTATCCATGCCTTTTTTCGCAATCAGGAGACCCGGCAGCCCTCCTTTTCCTTCGATCCCTTTCATCGATGTCCGGCTAGAGAGGACTGGGTCTCTAGCACATCACCCACTGTGATCCGGCAGGCATGGATTCTCTCGCCTCTGCCCGGATTTCCTTCTGCGTGACCGCTGGCCGAAGAGAAATCTTCGGATAGCCCTGAGAGGAGCATCGACATCACCCCACATCCTTCGCGATCAAGAAGCACGCCATCAGTTGTTCCTACATACGTGCGTCTTCTCCGCAGGGCCAACTCATACTACGTAGTTTGGCGGAACCCACGGATGAAGCCTCCACCACATTGTCCACATCACCAACTGTGCTCCAGTAGACCGAGTCTGACAGCCTGGCGGTGTAGTGCTCACATAAGACGTTGACATTGGAGAATGAGCGATATCCCGATGACCGAGGTCCGTCACCTTGAGGGAATTATACCTCGTGTTGTGAATACCACATTTTTCTCTTACCATTTGTCCTTGCAATATCCCCAAGGTCGCTTTCCTCTTGCTTCCCTTCTTATCATATTCTCTTCTCGTTCCTTCGTCTCTCGGCAGAAGGTCTACCATTCAAGTGGATGGCAGCTGTTGACCTACACCATCAAACCATGTCTGCCGAATCAGCCTCGCCAGTGCGTTGCGAACCGTGGGCACTAAGGCCCCTCTACACTTCACTCGGCGCTGGTGCTCGAAACTGTTGTCGGTTCGAAGGCGACACAAAGTCAAACCCGTTACCGGAACCAAACATCTCCCCCACGAGAGGTGCACGAGACGCAACCTCCCGATGGTCATGAACTGTTCACCACGCACCGATGCAGCAGATGAGTGGATGAAACAGCGAGCGGCAGATTGTCCATGGCTCGAGAGCCGCCGTCGGCCGAGGAGCTGTACAACCTAGCCAGGCGACAACGGTTCATTTGATCCGCCAGGAGTGTGAGGCCTTCGATCGAGCCATCTGGGTGGATGGCAAACCGGATCTAAGTGGTTCAGGTTTCTTATGTGCAGCATGTCAACGTTCGATGGAAGGAATGCGAGACAAGACCATCCTCTCGGTGCGCCTCGTCCCAGGCGGTGAACGGCGAAGTGAAACATTCCCACACCACAACGGACACTGTTTGCCTTGCTTCTGGCCTGTCAATGGCATCGGGATCTCTGATGCGGCAACCGTTGAATCTTGGTGCATCGTGGTATCGGGCCTCTGTCGAGGAGGTCGTGGAATCCAAAGCCCAAAGGCGACACGCCGTGTCACGAGACCAACTGGATAGGATCATCATCAGCATTCAGCCTCGGGTAACATGCCGTCTCTTCTTGTTGTCAACAAAAGTCGGGTCAATCTTGGATGAGCGAATGGCCAGAGGGTGCAGCGTCCAACATGACCAATGTGTCGTCAGGTTGACAGTAAGAAATCCCGGCAGCGTTCCAAGGGGATCTTTAAGAACACATTCTGCGAGTACATGCAAGTACTCACTCGCTAGGCAACGCGTGGACTGTGTCGACTCAACTTCTCCCTTGCGTTCCCAGTCTTGGCTAGGGGGCAGATCAGTGCATCTTTTCCCCAAACACAAGTCAGTGTCTAATGGCGGTCTGTCCAGGATGCCAAATCTGGAAGGGGCTGGAAAACTGTATAAATATTGTTTGACTCGTGTCGGTTACTATTTTGAACTGATTGCTTTGGTGTAAGATGCTCTGACGGTGATACTCTACAGTCGCAGTTCGAATCGGATCGCGCACGTTCCCGTCATTGGACAAGATGTCACAACAAAATGTGAAGAAAAAGTGTGCCGTGTCGTGGCGATGCGCAATCAGCCGTCCCGCGTTCGTTCAACGCGCTCGTGCTCAGGCCTCCTTTTCCAGGCCAGGCCAGGTGGTCTCGGGCTTGTCCTTTGTTTTCCTGAGGGCGCCGAGACAGTCGGCGGAGACCCACAGTCTGCAATTCGCGAATGTGTCAACACTGCCTGGTGTAGGTTTCGAGGAGGCGGTGCATCCCGTCATGACCTAGTGTTGAGAAGCGGAGAAGAAGGGAAGCGTGAAGGGAAGCAATGGTAATTGCTGCAAGGGAAGCGCAAGGAAAGGGCCGAGAAAGGAAGCCATCTGACCACATCTCGGCGAGCCAACCCAACTTGCTGGCAACTGAGTCTGAGGTAGCGCCGTGCTGTCAAGGCACCACACACCTATGTCAGCAAGGACGAAGCCACCAAGGGAACATGAGCGGTGGATCAGAGGTCATGGATGTGTGTTTGACTGGATTCTGAAGTGGCGCTCACAATTCCATTCTCCAGGGAACGAGATGGAGGTCTCGGCCCAAGACATTGAATGTGAGCTGAAGATTGATTACCCGGTAGCAGCATCTGGAACACACAGATGCTCCATGCAGAATGGGAAGGTCATGATGCGGCAAGTCGGTCGCGGTGGGAATTTGCATCTTCGTCTCGTCATGCTTCAAACAGACTGGATAAAGGTGGCCTTTTGAATTGCTTTCGTGTGTTCAAGTCGTTTCCTCATGATTTACGGCATGATGCAAACAAAAAAGCCAAAGTCACCTCAGCGACTCCCTGATCAGGATACGGTTAAGCAGGCGTAAAGGGGCTAGGCCAAACAAGGTTTAGCCGGGAAAGTTAGTCTCTACGATCTGGGTCTAGCCAGGAGGGGCCGCCCGTCTTGGCTTGCGGCCCTGAATTGGGGCTTGAGCGATGGAAGTTTCTCAGCACCAACGCCGTTAACAGCCAGCCAGGACACGGATACTCTGTGCGCCATTGTCATCGTGAGTGTGTGTCTTGTATCAAGAGATCGAGAATTGGTAGAGGTGATATAGATATATCATCAATGACACCGAGAAGGACAGGAATCAGCTGATGAAAAGGGCCTTTTCCTGCATGGCCTACGGAATAAGCCCCAGGCATCCATCCTCCTCAACCTCGTCATGACCAGTCTGTTGAGAGATGGCACCGAAAGAGTTCAGTACAAGTGTCATACCCGATATGAAGCATCCCGTCTTCAAAATCACGCACATGAGCATCGCGGTTCGTACAACGCTCGGGAGATCCGAGGCCCCTCATTGTGCCAAGTAGCGAGGCAGCACGAAGACAGGCAAGCAACTAGCCAGAACGGTTCATGTGCTGGTGCAGCCCGACATCCGGAGGAGGAGAGTCGAGACAAGCTTGACACAGCGGCAGATTGGTCGGCAGAGCAATTGGTAGAATACCTAGGTAGTCTACACCGTGCCCCGTCTGGGTGCTGTGTCGACGAGGCACAATATACGCCGAGCAGACGTGGATGGCGTGCAGGTCTATTGTTGGGAGACATGCCATCCTGCGCCATCTGGGGCAAAGAGAGGGGTTTAAGCTTTAGCATTGCGAGGATAAAGCTATCCCTCTCCTGCCTGTTCCGTGTTCGAACCGGTTGCATCTAGGAAGCGCGTTGTCAACTGGACCCGTGCCGTCTGGATCGCAGCTTTCACCGGTTTATCACGGCACCACCACTGTTTTTTCGAGAGGCTCTATCAGTAACTATCGTCTGGACGAATGGGAAATACTGGGGCAATTCATCTGCCTCCCTGATCGTCCCCAGCTCAATATCGACACTAAGGCAGGATTTCCCTCCCTGCTCGAGATTGACCCTTGTCGACAGGTCCTCGAGCGAGCCCCCCCTCTTCTTCCCCCCATTACCAACCTTGGAGCTTGACCTTAAACCACACAGACGTCGGGGCGCTATCGACCTTGTCTCGCCCGTCATTCCCCATCATTCCTGTGCAGACAGAACAGGACTGCACACACACGAGGTTTCTCCCTTAACCGGAGCGGAGGGCCAAAACCTGCCCGTTCGTTTCGCAGGCCCTTCTCTTGCTCTCCTTGTCGCGCCCCGTGCATTCCGACCCTGGTGTGCGACCTTGAGGCTTGCCCTTGTTTCGCTGGCCCGCGGCCGACTACATGTAAAACTGCCCCTACGCCCCCAAAGCTGTCGTTTGCCGCTCTCACTCTCACCTTGCTTGTTTGCTTGCTCTTCCTCTCCCCCTCCTCCACCCTCTCCAAGTTTCTTCTTCTTCGTCGAAGCTTGGTTTGTTGTGTCTGTCGACTACGTTAATTTTACTTGATCGTCCTCTTTGTTAATTACTTTACTACCTCTAATAATCTCGCCCTCTTCTCTGCCTATTTTCACTTTCTTCTCTTGCCCCATACTTACTCGATAAACTCATTTTTAGAACATTTCCACCCCTCCGATCGAAGCCGCCAGTTGATATCTGACCGAAACCTTTACTGTCTAATAGACGTCCGTCCGAACCACCAAAACTTCCTTTGTACATCTGGCTTCAAAAGTACAGTCAACCTTTTTCTGCACCCACCCATCTAGGTACCCTACCTTGCCTCGGGAGAAGAAAAGAAGAAAAAAAGTCTTTTCTGCACATGTCGCTACATCCCTCGGCTTCATTTGTCAACTGAATAATTCCCCAACAAGACCTTGTCGGCTCTCCACCCATCGTCGGCACATGCTCGCTCCGGGACTGTCAAGGATCCTGTTGCATTCCTAAACATACAACAACACACAAAACGCACGCGACATTACACACGCCCACATATACGGCACGCGGCAGAAAGGACTGCGCACACCGTTTTACTCTGTCTGCCTTTGGATCTGATCTTGGTTTCCAGAGTATTTCCTTGCTTGTGCATAGGTACATCATCCACCCAACTCATCCCGCCCCAACAGCAACACCGCCTCCGGGAAACCGAATTGGGGTACATCTTGGAAGCAGTTTCATACACAGACAGTCTTTGGTCCTGCCGCAAAAAGACTTCACCACAAATACCTTAATTCTCCTTTGTAAGTCAATCACCCAGTCTAACGCACTGCCACATTTCCTTCATTCTCTCCTCCCATGATAGGCAAGAATTGGCCCTTCTTCGCTGGGGAAAGCCTGCCTACTTCCATCTATGTCCGGATTTTGAATATAAATCCCCCCTGTCCCATCCCTCAGCCTTACCCACTCCTGACCCCCCCATCTTTTTTTCGCCTCCACATTTGTACTTTGCTCCTACCAGATACTGGATTGTGCTGACTGAGCTACAGCTTGGTCGTTTGAGATCAAGGAAGCACCTACCTACCCATCTATCATCCGCACTTTTTTCGATAACAACTGCCGTCTTGTTCAACAACGGCTTTTCTTCCTGACACACAAGACCTGGTCGTTGCCATCCTACATACGTATAACATCTGTCTCGTCGGCTCGGACTTGGCATCTAATACAGGTATCCGTATCTTATACGTTGGGCCCTGGATCGCCCCCCCATCGGTCAGACACACAACACTCGCTCGAACCTTGCAGCGTGGCCCTTGAAAGCCAAGGCACCCCCAGCACCATCTGCCGCTCCATCCACCTCGCTACACCCTCGCCTCCCTTGCGCTAAGACGCCAGACACCGGAACCCCAGCACCCACTCGACTCCTGTCCCCTCGGAGTGCAACCCCAAACACACCTACAGCGAGGTCCGACACCGCACCGCTGTACAGTGCTTTACGAGAATCTGTACCCAACCCTGAGCGTTGCGTTGCTTCTTGATCAAGGAGAACAATTCAATTCGCCTCACTTGTCTACATCATCATTGTAGATATGGACCAAACTATGGCTGGCTTTCAGGTGCGTCCTTGTTCTTCTTTACCCGAAACTTCATTTATGCACATGACATTCCTCGTCCTCTCCACCCTCATGTCCGTCCCATTCCTCATCCTGCCCGTGCCCGTGCCCATGCCCTGCCGTCAGCGCCTTGGCTCAAAGCCCTGGGCCAGGGAGTGCGACGTCAGAGGTGCTCGTGTGTCTCAACCAGATGCGACAGGCTAGCGCACGTCCGGATTCGCTACCACGTCGAGTCTGCGACCAAAAAAACGACGGCCGACGCTGTCCCCCATACCCATACCCATAATATTGGATGCACACCAAAACTCAAACCTTGAAAAGCACACATCATCATCATAGTCCATCACGACGAATTCTTTGTTTTGCCTTGGGAATTGCCCTAGGAATCGCATGCTGACCTTGTCTCTTTGTCTTTGATAGTCCAGGAGACGCCTCGGTGGCTCTACCAATCTCGGCGCCATGCCTGCCCAGACCAACGACAGGCAACAATCCATCTCGGTGCCCTACACGGCCGACGGTTCGGCCAGCAGCATTTGGGCTTATTACTGTATGTTTCTTCCCATGGCCGCGACATGTTTGCCGTCGCTGGTTCTCTGCCCTCTATCTGCCCCGCTCCTCCAGATCCCACGTGTACTGACTCCAGCTCTAGCTGTCGATGATACCCCTGCTGGCTCCAATGCTGGAGCGCGGAACGCGAACACTCGAGCCCGACCCGCGAACGCTGTAACCCGACATGCGAACTCTGGAACCCGGAACATGAGCTCTGATGATTGGCGGTCAGGGTCTTCCTGGGTGATGGGAATGTCAAGGTCGACGGGCTCGCCGCGCGACGAAGGAGCCATCGGCAATAGCATCAACCACAGCACCAACGTGTTCGATGGCTACGATGATACATCAGTCCAAGACACCACCATGCCATACAAAAGGCGCAGTCCCCAGGAGAACTCGTACATGGACCCGATTGGCGGCGGCTTTGGCATAGCACGGGATTCCAGTGTCCCTCCTCAACGACAGACCCAATCGCCTGCCAACCTGTTTAGCCATGCCCAAACCCACGGGCACACCCCAAGCAACTCAATTCAGTCTCAACGGCCAATGCCAACGCATTCCTCCTCGTTTCAGCATCAGTCGACCAACAGCCGCGCCTTCAACTCCAACAGGCAGCAGTTGAGTGAAGATCTCACTTCAGAGTTCGCTCGTCGGTTGACGTTGGACGACAATTCAGTCCCCACCATGGCCAATGTAGGTCGATCAACCTTCAACCCAGCCTCACAGCCCTTTGAAGCGAGGCCCGGCTCTCAGTTGACCAACGGCATCGACTTGTCCCAAGAGCAGCTGGTTACGCATCTGAACTCGCAGCTCCATGGCATCAACAGAGCATCCATTGATCGCACCGCACAGAACCCTCGCCCAGAGCAAGTCAGAAACTCCGGTCTCTACATGGGGAATCCGGACGTGCTGAGCGCTTTGTATGGTATCCCAAGAGCGAGTCTGACCGGCGATCATGAGCGGCTGGCTACTCCTCAGTATCCATCCACGGTCCCCTTCAACCAAGTTTACTATCCACAGTACTATGACACATTCCCTCAAGGCCTCCCCCAAGGTCTCCCCCAAGGTCTCCCTCAAAGTATACGCCACTCCATAGTCCCCAGCTATGGCCTACCCACTCTACCTCACGGATACCCGCTGGCCGGAAATGTCCCTATTCAGTCATATCAGAATACCGACCTCGGTAGGGATCGTCGCAGCAACATTCTCAACGACTTCCGCAATCGCCAGAAGACCAGGCAACAGTTCACACTCGCTCAGGTCACTGGCCATCTCGTCGAGTTCAGCGGAGACCAGCAAGGCTCCAGGTGGGTGCAGTCGCAGATAGACAGCGCCAACAGTGACGAAAAGGACCGAATCTTCCAAGAGATCCAGCCCAATGCAGTGCAGCTCATGAAAGATCTGTTTGGCAACTATGTTATTCAGAAGTTTTTCGATCATGGCAGCCAGGTGCAGAAGAGCATTCTTGCCGACATGATGAAGGGCAAAATGGTGGATATGTCGATGCAGATGTACTCCTGCCGGGTGGTTCAGAAGGTATGTGTGAATTTGATGTCTCCAATGAATGAGCAATCGACTAACATTAGTAGGCATTGGACCATATCCTGGTCAGTCAGCAAGCGGAACTTGTTCAGGAGCTGCAACCCAGGATTGTCGATGTGATCAAGGACGAACACGGGAACCACGTAGTCCAGAAGATCGTCCAGCTGGTACCCAGGGAACACATTGGCTTCATTATGGATGCTTTCAAGGGCCGTGTGAGAGAATTTGCCACTCACAACTACGGATGTCGCGTCATCCAGAGAATTCTCGAGCATGGCCTGGAGGAAGACAAGGCCATATTTCTGGAGGAGTTGCACAATTCATGGAGATTTCTCTTCAACGACCAGTTTGGAAATTATGTGGCTCAACACATAATCGAGAAGGGAGACCCCAAGGATTCGGATCGGGTTGTGAGGTTGGTCATGTCTCAGCTCTTGACTCTATCAAGACAGAAGCAAGCATCAAACGTGGTTGAACGGTGCATCAAACACTGTACTCCTCAGCAGCGATCCGAGATTCACAAGCTGATCACCACGGTGGGCGAGGACGGAACCATGCCGCTGCAACACATGATGTCTGATCAGTTTGGAAACTATGTCATTCGTAAGTTTACACTGCACGCCTAAAAGATTTCAGTGTGTGCTAACCATTCGCAGAGAAACTTTTGACGGGTTCCGAACCCGAGGAGAAGGAAGCGCTTAAGGAGAGGATCCGACCCCTGCTGGAGGAACTGAGGAGGAGTGGCACGTCAAAACAGGTGACGGCCATCTCCAAGTTCATGGTGGATGAGAGCGGAAGCGAAACGGGCACAACTCCTGCTACTACGCCGGCTTCAACCCCGAGCGCAACCCCGGCCCTGAATACAACAAACGCTCTTCACGTCGACGTCAACTCATCGGCACCAACGCCTGTCCTGACAAATGAGTCGAACAGCCCACAGAGCAGTGGTCCGCCCAGCACCAACGCCAGTGCTTTTGGTGGCCTTGCTGGTGACGAGACGGACAAGCTGGGAAACGAGGCAAGGACGGTGCAAGTGCGGGATAATGAAGCCTAGGTTTAAGCCTAAAATTTGGAGCGACGGGGAGCATCAACTTGGTGGGTGACGAAGAATAAAGCATAGATGGCGTTCATGATGCTGGAGACATATAGTTATGTGATGGGCAGGTTGGGAATGCAAGGTGTAGCATCACAATGAGGAATAGAAGGAACGGCTGGGTTCTGGGAATGCAATGGAATGGAATGGATGCCGACCGGAAAACGATAATAGGAGGGTTGCAGAACATGAGCTTAGGCATACATGGCCTTACACCAGCGACAAAATTATCATATGTATTCTAGGTATAAGAATCAGTCAGCGGATAGTATATGAGGATTATCCAAAGCGGTAATAAGAGACTCGTATTTGGGTTTTTGTAACTTGATATTCATTTCGTCCGATGTGTATTGTATGTGAGGCAGCTAGACCAAGACCAATCTAAGATTGCTGGATCTCTTGATCCCTTTCATGTTATTAATGTTGATATCCATTTGATATTGATATGGATCCATTCTGGAAAAGGAGTGGGTGGGTACGTACCTCCAGTGACCCCTGCGGTTAACATCGGCAGCTCTGCCCCAGAGCAATGGAACCTTCCATCCCTAACGTTGGTTAAGATGACGCCACGTGCAGGAGCCAAGTCACTTAGGCAGGTACCTAAGTTAAGTTACTCTGTACGGTAGTTGCCGATTCCGCTCCGAAACCTCCCAACGTCGGATCCCTTTTGCTACCTACGTAGGAGGGACACTTGTATCTTCCTATGGCGTCTCACATCTTCATCTTCAACCTCCCCCTCGCACCGACGGCCCCGAAACGAATCCTGTACCTATGAGTGCATCACCTCGAGCCCGGTAGTCTACACTAGCCACCCCCCGACCTACCTGCGGGGTCTGTCTCCCTGCCCGCAATGACAGCCACTGCCCGGTTGAGGTCTCTGAGCCCGCACGTGCTGCGCGCCATTGGCACAGCTCCTCGCACCGCAACGTTCGCACGGCATAGAGGAACGTTTGCGCGGAGGAGAGGGAAGGCTGTTGAACCTCACCCAATTGGCAGCGAGAAGACCCGGTCGCTCAATGCCTCGTCTGGTGTTATCGGCGGTGCGGCCAGTCGGCCTGTAGTGAACCAGAGCGCTGCCCAGGAACAACCACCCCAACCTACCCCGACCGAAGAGACTCCCTCGGAACCCGATACGTCGTCTACTCAGAACTTTTCGACCCAGTCCGGCGAAGCTACGAGCAGTAAACCTCAACCGAAGGAGAATGAAACATCCCAGGAGGAGCGAGCCAGGCTGGCCCGAGAGGAGGCTAAGCAGAGCGGCCCCCTTGAGGCTGTTTTGCACATGCAACCCCCCCAGACCATGAGGCATGGCCCTGCCATGTGTCCGCCGCCATATATCCATCACTTTGACAGCTACTCGCTGGTCAAGCAGCTGCAGGATGGAGGATACTCTCAGGAACAGGCAACAACAGCCATGAAAGCAATTAGGGCGCTGCTTGCGCAGAACCTTGATATTGCGCAGTCCACTCTGGTTAGCAAGAGTGATGTGGAAAATGTGAGCTCTAATTGCAGTTGCATTGGGAGAAGTGGTTCAGCGGGCTGACAGTTTTGACTAGGAAACATACCTCTTTACGGCAGCTTGCTCAGAGCTTAGTACGGAGATCAAGAATAACCGAAGGCTCGAAGAAGAGCAGCTACGTCAACAACGAACACATCTGCAACATGAGGTGGACATCTTGACCCAATCCCTTAACCAGGAGGTCTTGACACTGAATGATAACGTGCGAGGGTTGTTCAATGACCGCAAGATGGCAGTGAGCGAAGAGCAGAAAGTGGTGCAGAGCGCAGTAAGTTTCCAAGGGCTGGATACTGTGCATGGACATATGGTAAACTGACAGCAATCTAGGTCCAGCAAATCAACTACAAGATTAGTATTGTGCTCAGCAGCGATGCCAAGTCAGAGATTGAGGCGGTACGTTGGATCTTGATCCGTCGATCAGTCCTAGGCATCCTCTTCATGGCTGTTCTCACGCTGGGCACACTCCGATATGCCACATATGTTAGCCATGAGCGACAAAGGGAGGTGGAGAGGAAGAAGAAAGAGGAGGAAGAGAGACGACGGAATGGCGGCAAACAAGATCGCACATCGGATGCTGACGCGGCGGTGATTCTGGCTGCCAACTGAGAGTCTTGAACAACTACTACTACAACCACAACCACAACCACAACCACAACTACAACTACAACAACAGACGAACGACAATATTTCCTTGGGATTTATAACCGATACCCTATAGACTTTTGAACTGGGAGGAGTAACCACACACACTGGGAGGGTGGAATTGGGATCCCAGATGTTATGAGCCATGACGAAGGATTGGAGAGACACTCCACATATAACATACAGACACAGAACAGAAAACCACACTCGACTTTGACAGGCCTATTTCCTAGACGTATACATAGATTTCGAATACATAGACCACACACCTCACGACAACATCAAGACAGGGAGAGCCTCCCACTCCTTACCAAGGGGGAACGGCTTTCAAGCCACAACCCCTCATGCACCGCCACCAATTGGAAAACCCATCAACACGTGCGGGCGATAAAGTGCAGCAACCCCACACGCGTCGCATCTTATCGCCCAGTCGCGTCTCCCGCCGCCGCCGCCGCATTTACAACACCAAGAAACAAGCATCACCATCTATCTACACCCACCTACCCAATGGCACCCGATCCGCAACCAGACAACCCCCCGGCCGAAACGGCGCAGGATAACGAGCCCGCGGCTGAGGAACAAGCCCCTCCTCCTGCCTCCCCGCCGTTGCCCCAGCGCCACACCGCCGTAACACCCGGCCCGCGCGCCTCGCGACTGCAGGAGCTCTACTCGCGCTCCCTCCGCAAGACGCTCGGAAAGATTGGATGGGAAAACGTCGCGGGATGTTATCCTACAGTTGCAAAGAGGGCAGAGGGCGTGCTGAGGCAGGTGCAGGGTCAAATGGTTGAGAAGTTGGGGGAGAAGTGTGAGGTGCGTTTGCTCCTCTCATGATCTAACTAAGTGAAGGTCGCTGACTCTAGGAGTAGAAAGAATTTGAGAGTATACTTGTTACGAGGCAGGTTGTGCCAAAGCTCAATGACCTAGAGAGTCTCATAAGCGATGCCTCCCGCCGACGAGCCGGATCAACATCAGAAACACAACCAACACCGTACGTCTCTACTACAACCCTCCTCCAGTATCTATCTCTTCCACTAACTAACATGTGCGTATCAAAAGACCTCACCTTCTCCCCCCATCCGCCATCCTCGCCGCCCACACGACATCCTCCCTCACGGCGCACCAATCGCAGCTCAACGCGCGCCTCCAGACGACGCAGTCGCAAAACGCCCTGCTGCATGACGAGGTCAGGCGGCAGCGCCAAGAGATCCGCTCGCTGCTAGAGGCCCTAGAGGCCGTCGTCGCCGACGTGCAAGGTGCAAATGACGCCCTGCGACCGCTCGTTGATGAGGTTGCAGCTGAGACGAGGGAGGGTATTGAGGCTGTTGAGGCGGCGAGTGGTGGTGGGCGAGCACCACCACCACCGGCGACGACAACGACGACAACGACGACAACGTAGTAGGTGTGAGAAAAGGGGGCACTGTGGAGCAATTGGAACGTTACAAGGCAGCTGCGACATGACTGGCCGTGGTGGAATGGGAGAATACATCGGGGGGCACTTGGGAGGCGACACATTCATATGATACCATACTTTTCATCTTGTATACCGGCGTTTACTTACGAATCAATGTCTAAAAAACGAGCAGTCATTTAATGACGAGGAACTTTATCCTACCTGATATTTGTCCTCTCATAGGTACCTATGTACAAGCAACAACAGTCAATCATGCATGACTGCTTGCTAGCGAAAGTCGTGTATATACAAAATCATGTACAATATCCATGGGCAAGTATCTTCTCTCCACCCCATGCCATGCCATGCACCGCGAAAAGAGCTTTAACCAAAATGATACAAATCAACTGAAACTCCGGCCCATGAATCATAAGTCTTTGCCACCGTTGGCTTATGCAACCCCTGAATGCGCCGGATATGCAAAGTATGTACAATAAATCAATCATCAAAGAAAAGAGATGGTGAGCGCCGTGCCCTGTAAGTCTTTAATCCCGTGTCGTGTGAGTTCATCGTCGGCTCTAAAATGTAGATGAGGTATTGTCGGGAGGTAAGGTTGTTGTGTTGTGCGATATTGGGATGTGACTGGTCCCTTGGAGGTGATGTTGTTGGTTCTTCATGTGGTGGATGTGGTCGAGTATATGTGATATGTGATCTGAGAATCTGAGGGTCCAAGTCTTGAGTATAGGATAGGGAAAGTTCGTATGCGTCTTCATGATCGGCCGGTCTATATCCTCCTGTTTTCGGTATGAACTGTTTGCCAAGCTCCAAAATAGTCGATCTCTCCGTACGCTGGTGGCAGAACCCTGACCATGCGGCCTGTCGTCCAATCAACGTACCACTTCTTCCCCTTGCTGATGATGTATGGAGATTTGCGGGGGCTTCTGAATAAGAGGTTGCTGTAGCATAGCTTGGCGTACAGCATGTCGTGGGCACTTGACCACCGATGTTCCGGGATCCATTTGCCATCGACAGGGTCGATACCTAGGTTGTTGTATGACGTCGTGCTGAGACGGCGGATGGGGTCTATTCGCGGAGGAGGCTCTGCTATGTCTTCCTCATCCCCATCAACCTCAAGCTCCGGCTCTACTCTGGTTTGAGAGTCTGGCGCCACAACCGTACGTGTCGTTGACAGACGGTCCTCGTCTGGATTCTCCGAGACTTCTTCAGGAGGTTCTTCGATACCCAATTCCGAAAGGTCGATAGCAGTGGCCGTTGGGGCTTGTCCATGAAACCAGCGAATCCGTTGAATCCGGGGAATGGACATGTCACGGGGAAAGTCTCGATCCTCTAGAGGGAGAGCAATATCGATGGCGGCAAACAGTCCTTCAAGCCACTTGATAAAGGTACTCAGCTCAACGCAGCACAGAAGGAATTGGTCTGTCTCTGCGCGGACACGGATGGTATATCGTCGCCTGAACACTATTAGTATATGAACATCAATTGCACCACCACCTGGTCACGCGACAGAATAGCTTACTTCTTATAGTCGGCGGCGATACCAACATCCGCGTAGAGTAGGCTGTAAGTCTTTTCAAGCTTGCCCTTTTTCATCCATGGAGGGTTGTCCGGGTCGATTGATGGTCCGTCATCTCGAGTTCTTCCCCATCCCCAAGCCTTCTTCGCCCCATAAATGCTGAGCGCGGTCCCGTTGAGTGTCACATAGACGGGATGCCATTGACGATCCTCGGCCCTCTTTATTGTGTTCTCGATCTCGTGTTTCTTGTCAAAGACGCCCTCGAGGGATATGTAACTCTTGTAGTCGGGCAGTGGTTCCTTTTGCTTTGCTGTTTCTAGGTGATATTGACTCTTGCCGCCCCCACCACTCGCGAGACGTTTCCCCTTTGCTGAACGATCTGTAGTAGTTGACTTGGGCGAATCTTGCTGGTATGGGGGCGGCTGTGAGGGTCGGCGCGGGTTTGTCATGATACGCTGGTAGTAGAGATCCTCTTCCATCGAGACACGCCGCCTGAGAGGCGGCGACGCAGGAGCGATCGTGGATGATCCATCGTCGTCGAGCGACACCCTACGGGGTTCCATGGGGGAGGCCAGGCTTATATATGAGGCTCGAGAGGGTCTCGCGACCGGCCGACACGGAGCGGGAATGGCGGATGAGAAGTCTGGGGCGTGAGCTCAACCAACATTGGCCGCAGGAGTCTCCGTAGAGGGCGGCAGACTGAGAAGGTTGATCATTCCGACCCGCTCTGGAGATTTGTGGAGAGAGATGTTGGAGGAGGAAAGCGAGCGAGCCAACAGAAGAAGGCAGACGACACGAGGACAGTCAGCGTGGACCTGAGGAAACGAGCATCCGTCATGGAAGACGTCCCGGGACCGAGGGCGCAGGGGGTTGAGAATGTTTGAGGATCGTTGGATCGAACGGGGGCGTGGGTATAGGGCAACGCAACAAGCAACAAGCAACAACGGTGTGCGGTGCGTGCTTCTTTCTGAATTCGGGCCTGTCGGTGCCGGCGCCAGGGCAAGTCTCCGTTTGGCTTCGACGGGGGATGGAAGAGGAATGGAAGCGCGGCGGCTCTTTTGTTCGGGGGGGAGGACTAGGATCGAAGGTCAGGGCGACAACGGCCACCACAAGGCGACGTCAGCCGTTTCCAAAAGGGCCCACGCAGAAGCCCCGGGAGGGAGTGGGGAGGGAGGAATCACCGTCAGGAGAGAGGTGAGAGGATGGAGAAGGGACGGACGGGACTGCGTTGCGACTGGGGGGGGTCCCTCGCAGAAGGAGAAAAGCGACGTTGAGGGTGTGGATGTGGACCAAAGCACCGGCGCAGGGTGGCGAGATGAGGCTGCCGCAGCGCGTTCGACTTTCAGATTCGCCTAAAAACGACGTTCGAGTTAGTCACATTGGGGGGGATCTGATGCGACGGGGCCGTGATTGGGTTTAGGTACCTAGGGAACCTGGGATTGTGAGTGATGCGATCCGCACCTTGAAGGGTCGAGGCGCAACCGCAAGCGCGCAGGAAGGGTATGGTAACGGTACGGTTACGGGCAGAGTAAGGTACTGTAAGGGAATGACGAGCTTTGCGCCGCACTTCCGCGCTGGATGTCGATCCCCGAATTATAGCCTTAGGGGGTAGGTTGAGCGCAAGGCTGAGGGGGGTAAGAGAAGAAGGAGGAGGGAGAGGAGAAGTTGGTGATGGTGATGGGGCGTAATACGACTCGATCGAGAGGCATTGATTGATCCTGAACCTGGGCCAAGAAGGCAAGCAAGCACAACACATGGCCATGGCATGCGGATGGCTTGACCTGGCAGGTCCCAAGTCCCAGTCCCAGTCCCAAGCCAAGTCGCAGGTTCAAAACTGGAAAAGGGCACTTTTGGGAACCCCCCGGCCACCTTCCCGCCAAAAGGTCCCGCGACTGCGGGTCCACAGAACCGCAACGCACGCACGCCGCGCACAGGGAAGTCAGGGCCCACGGCCCCACCGGACGTCCCTCAGACAGAGCCGCTAGTCCCGGATGGGTAGGTACCACGGAAAACGGCACGGTTGAGAAACACCACCAAAAAAAAAAAGGTCCCTGAGGACATCTTCATGACTTGGGCTGCCTACTCACTCCGTATGTATACCATTATTAACGTGCGGGTGCAGTACCCTCCAACTGCGGCACTTGATTCTTCTGTGCAACCTGTGGCTTACTCCATCTCAACAACACCAGCACCAGTCCCTTGTAAGGCCCCAGATGGTCCCAGATATTCAAAGCCGCCACCAGCTCGGACGTACAGACGCCACATTCAACATCTCGGCCGGGTCTCGACCGTATTGTCCGGGGTCGCCTCGGGGCCTCGTGTGTCGTCGACCTGCAAGTCATCCGTTTGAATCGAGCAAAAAACAGGGTCTATCCAAGCCAAGCCGAGATCTTTCTATTTTTTTCTTCTTTTAAAAATCTGCATACATTGATTTTGTTATGCCCTTCCTCTCGGAGGCTATTACTCATTCCGAAACGCCGTCTCATTACACACTGCTACAGTGCTATGCGTAAAAAAAACCAAAAAGCCAACACAGCAGGACAGGAGAGAAAAAAAAAGGTGCCCTTTACTCTTCTTCCTCAGCCAACCAACAGCTGTTCGCAAAAGTCCTTTGTGCCCCGAGGCCATTCATTCGTCAAAATCCCCGACAAGCGACAAGCGACCCAAACTCCTGGGTAGATAGAGTACGTACCTCGACCAAGCAGCATCGTGTGTCCTCGGGCAGGTCGGTGTCTCCCACCCAGAGGAACTTTTGGCGCTGCCCTTGGCACCTTTGAAAGCGGCCCCTCCCCGCGCGTCTGGGGTCATCTATCCTATTGATTCCTTCTCCTCGGTCTCTTCTGTTTTCAATGTAGTATGCCCCACACCGATATTTGTGTGTCCTGTTACTATTATTTGGTTTGTAAGAATCCGTCACTATTGACTTTATTACCTATGGTTTGCATTTTGTGTTTCATCTATGCTGCATACGAGCTTCATCTTCAAAAGCCTCTATTGAACTCAGCTTAGCCACTCAAAAGTACCTCATTTCCTGAATGACTCTTCACGGGATCATCCAGGGAGTAATTAATACAGTACAACGAGTCCGAAGCCCCTGTCATGCCCCCCCGCTCCCTCAATTATCATTCATATTATTATTAGTATTATCCGTACAACCGTACGTGATTGGAAAGCGGTCCTCGGGGCCAGCAGCATGTCCGTCCTGTCTCCGTTGAAACCATCCCGTCTTACTGTGTGCAACCAACACGCCAACAGGGCCGACTCTCGAAACGCGAGGTGCAGTGTGCCCGATGATCAAGATAATCAAACGCTATTGCATTTGCATTGCACTGCAACTACAACACTACAATTCTGTACCGTACTAATATTGTGCTCCATGAATCTACTGTACCTATGTAATGCACGCGGAAGATTCCGTCCGCCACGTCGGCACTTGGTAGGCCAGTCATCAGGGGGGGACTCACGACGATCGCCCACTTTCTCACTTATTCCTCCGAGAAATGTTTCCAGACGTGCCTGCGGAATTGGTGTTCCATGTCGATCCTTATCCCACTATAGAAACAACAAGCGAAATCAAGTATTAGAGACAGAATGGTGATCTTTGGCCCTACGCTCTTGCGGGGCTGAATCAACCCCCCAAAGTCTATCGCTGCGTAATTCAAAGAAGCTCTCTGACAAGCTCAATACTATGTACGCTCCCGCCTTGGCTACACCTCCATCCGCTATATTCAAGCCATGCTATTTCCCTTCCCCTTCCCCTCCGATCGTCTTACACACCCGGATCTCTCGGCACGCAAGCCCCCTCCCTTTTCTTCCCCAGAGCCTCATCCTGACCTGAACCCTCGTCCGGTCTCACATGACCTCTTGTTCAATGCTTCTCCCTCCACCCCGCCTGCATTAAGAAGGTCGGAGGAAGAACCC
>JABCKD010002004.1:0-16815 GCA_013186415.1 Fusarium sp. NRRL 66088 | reverse complement strand
GGATGGGATGGGATGGAATGGAATGGACTAAACGGAATGGCACTTCCGGATCGGATATGGCGTTGATGAATGGGACTGATGAAATTTCTATCTGGCGGCGTGTCTCAGTCGGGGGGTTCGGCTGTGGGCATTATTGTATACCCAAGGTGAGAGGGAGGGCATGGGGAGCGGTGTAATGGCGGTAATCATTCGTCTTGGGGTAGAGAGGTTGGCTCAAACGCCGTGGTAAGGGGAGACGGAGTACACAATTGTATGGTATGGCATGGCATTGATGCATGATAAGGGCGAGAATGAAAGTAGGAAGTATAGTAACGAAGGACCTAGAGTCTAACTTAGATGCAATGATATGAGATAGTCTCCCGTCGACACGTGACGGTTATTTACTTGATCTGTCTGTGTGTCTGTGTGTTTGTCTGTCTGTTGGCCTTCTTGCTTGATGAAGGATTGCCAAGGGGGATGGTGAAGCGAGCCTAGGGCAATCCTTCAGTTGACGGATGGATGCAATATGGCGATTCGTGGACTATGGGGCTGAATTAAACTTGCATAGTCGGTATGGATGGTTGGGATCTACTATGCAGAAACCTGGGGCAAGGCTTGCATCCGTGGCTTTTCTCTGACGATTGAACGGATCATGATTTATGCAGTTGGCTTGATTTTGCTAGTTTGTGAGTGCGGCTCTGCGTGATGCTGAGGAACATTGGTGTTGTTGAGAGCCCAACATCTGAGCATGTTGGTTGGACATTGTTTTTTTGGTTGTCATGAAGAATCCAAAGGATGAGCTGGAGAATAAGGCAGCATGAAATGAGTCGATTAAAGTCATTCTCCTTCGCGCGCGGCAAGACAAGGTAGCTTGACGGGTCTAGTGTTTGATCGACACTATACCCGAGTTGAAGGATCTGGACTGTAATTAACTTCATGTTTAGGGAGCGAAGGACGATTGGTTCTTATCATGTCTTGTACGACGGAAGAAATAATTGTTTCTGTTTGTGATGCACGAAGGATGGAGATTGGTAAGCCCTTGAGGATTTGATGCGAGGATTTGAGAAGGTTTTTCTTGACAGGGGATGGACGGAGTAGTTGCTTGAAGGTGAGACATGGTTATTTATCAAGGTATATATATTATCTCGATTATGCTTTCTCAAACAGACAAACAAACAAACAAGCAGGTCTCTCTACTCTTTCTATTCCCAATTGACGCTGGTTGTCATTCATCACCATGAAGTTCCTGTCCCCTCTCGCCGGTGCTCTCGCCCTCTTCACCACCACCTCAGCCTCAGCCATCGCGCACCGCAACACAGAGCAGCAGACATGTATCACGCCCGGCGCCATCCCCGACCTCAAGGGTTCCGACATCCGTAATGTTGGAGTTGTACTCTTCCAGGCTCTCGACATGATCGACGTGTTCGGACCCCTGGACCCGCTGCAGCTCGTCTCGCTCAGCGTCCAGCAGCTCAACCTGCACCTCATCGCCGAGACGCTCGATCCCGTCTCAACAGCGCCTGTCTCTATGAACAAGTTTAACTCGAGCTTCTGGCCGACTATTCCTCCCACCAACACGTTTGCCGATGATCTTGAGCTTGATCTTCTCATCGTTCCTGGCGGACCCGGAGCCCGGAACCCTAACCTTGGCGCCGTCACTGACTACATTGCCAAGATGACGCCCAAGGTCAAGATTCTCATGACTATTTGCACGGGTTCGGGCATTGCGGCGAGGGCGGGTGTGTTGGATGGGCACTTGGCTACTACCAACAAGAATGCGTGGGCGACGATGAAGGCTATGGGACCCAAGGTGAACTGGGTGTCTCCAGCGCGATTCGTGATTGACGGCAAGATCTGGTCTTCATCAGGTGTAAGTCTTTTCTTTTCCCCTTTTCCAGACTGTGTTAACGTTAGTAGGTCACCTCTGGTCTTGATCTCATCTTTGCCTTTATCGAGACTTTCTGGGGATCTCAGCAATCGGAGCGGATTGCGAGCATCATTGAGCATGTTCCCCGAGCTGCGACGGATGATCCATTCTCACAGCACTTCAACATTACACCCACCGAGGCTCAGCCATGCCCCAAGGCCTGAGTTTTCTCATACTGGGTGGGTGGTTATTGTCGCTGAAAGGTGTTGACCACCTAAAAGTGTGTGTCCTTTCATTGTAAATATATTTGCCAAGGTACTTGAGACGGGATAGAATTTAAAATAGAAAAAAAAAATAGAATGGCTAATTATCGGAAAGTTCGGGCTTGGTGTTGCATCTCGTGGTCAGTCTCTTGTATCATGGAATGTGGGCCATGGCGTACTCAGCCTCAGTCCAAGGATGGGCGATTACGTAGCTCATGCTTTGAGACAGGTGACAAATTGATGAGAATGGGCAGGGGTGGTCTAGATAGAGTGCTGAGTGGCAAGTACATGGTTTGATTTTTAACAGTAGACGGAATTAGTATTGTTGATGGTGTAGCTATGGTCGGGAGTTATCAGTATACACGAGATACTCGTTAAAGATGATGTTGAACCAAGCAAGTCAAGAAGGTTTAATTACTATTATTCTTATAAAAATTGCCTCAATCTCCAGGTATTTATGCTTGACAAAGAACGGATGAACTGCACCTCATTAAAACAAGCCTCGCGTCGAGCTAGAGAAGAGAAGGGATCCCAGTTGAGCTGAGCATCAAAACTTGCACTAAAGACCTCGGATAAAGTTTCAATATCCAATGGCCAATCGATAGAGACGTAACCGGGGGAGAAAAAAGTGACGTTTTTCTTTCTTTAATTCCCCCGCGCTAACCTTGTTCCTGCCACACCTTAATTCGAGCACATCCGAGATACTCTTTTTAAATCGTATCCTCAAATAGAGTCCAAAGATTTATAGTTTATATATTTATATATATATTTACAGACGTTATTATGATCGTCCTTCATGTTACATTCACAACATTTCTACAAAGCTTAAGCCTTACCTGGCCACATGGGAATGAATGAAAAATGACCCGCCTCGCCAAGACAGGGTCGTCGTGGCCTTGAGAGGGATCGTCACACCACCAGAATCCTTCGGAATCGAGGCAAGATGGGTCCTGAAACATCCTTCTATGCAACATTTTCAACTCGAGCAAGCCTTCTCCTCTCTTGCTAAGCCTCACTCTCTTGCCAAGCTCCCCCAAGATCAAGCTTTGAGAGCGAGCCAAGTCCAAAGCCAAGCAAAACGAGTACGTATGCTCGGGCTTGCTCCAGCCATACATGTTCGACCGCCCAGAGGGCTGTGTAGATCTACCAGGGTGCGGAATTGGTCCCTCTCGACTAACACACACTGATCCAATGTCACTAACCCACCCGCGGTATCAAGGTTTCCATGGCGAGGTCTTCCCCCCCGGCAAGGTTTTTTATTGAAAATGTCACCCGTAGCCCGTCTTTCTCAAGTTCGGCAGACGTTGTAAATGGCGATCTCTAATGGGGCAGGACGATACCCAATTCTTCGGTCTTTACCTGCTTGAGAATAGGTTTGCTGCTCGTACATTGTTACACAACGAGTTTGTTCTGTGACACTCGAATCAAAAATGGTATACCTATCCTCTATCGTAATCTTTTCTTCTCTTATATACGTAAACTAACTGCCGATCAGCGCGACGACGAGAGATATCCCACAGTGGTCGATCCACCTCCGGATCACGCTCTACCAGAAGTGGCCACAGGTACTCAAGTCGACATTCACGGCCGCGACAAGGTCGTGGGCGATATACAAGACCCCGGGATGATTCCAACATATGATGACGCGCAGCTCGAGGTTGCCGGAGGAGATGAAAAGGTCATCACCAAAGACATGGCCGGGGCTGCCGGCGTAGGAACCAGAGGCGGAGAGGCGGCAGACTCTATCGACAAAGGCCCTCGTAGGATCTTTGGTATGAAGAGGCGCAAGTTCTTGATTGTGCTTGCTGCAATCATGTTCATGTTGGTTGCTGCCACTGTTGGTGGTGCAGTAGGTGGCACACAGGCTAACAAGAGCGACGATAACGGTAAAGAGGATGGAGGTGGTGGAGATGGAGATGGAGGAGATGATAACGACAATTCAACCCCAACTACTACAGACACTGGTCCTGTCCCTCGAAAGACGGGTCCAATTGATGCCGACGAGCGCTTCTTAGCTGCTGTCGTCGCGTCTGACGACGACGACGAGAACTTCCAGGTCTTTTACAACGACCTCAACACGACAAACATTCTCTACCGCCGTATGCACGACGACGATGGAGGTGCCGAGCACACTCTCGATCTTGACATCGAGCCCAACTATGGCACACCTCTCGCGGCTACTCTCAGACTCGCTTCATCCATCATGACTACTCAGCTATTCTACGTGACGACCGAAGACAATGAGACGCAGATCGCACAGGTTACTCTCAACTGCGGAAACCTCAATGCCGACGATGACGATGGAGATGACGACAACGACGACGACGATGACGGAGATGATGATGATGATAATCAATCCGGTGGAAATGCGAATAGCGGCACAGCAGCTTGCGCCGTGACATCCAACTCCATCATCTCGACGAATCTCACCAACGGCGTCCACCCAGACTCCAAGCTAGCAGCGCTACGTCTAAGCAACGATTCAACTCGCGTCTACTTCCAGGCCAGCGGTTCAAACATCTGGGCTCTCAACGGAAACGACGCCAATGCTGAGGGATGGGTCGGGGCCAATCTCATGGGCGGTGTCAGGTCTGGCTCTTCTATTGCGGCGACGAGGTCTAATTCGACTGATGTTCACGTCTTCTTCGTTGCCAACTCGACGGGGTACATGAGGACATTCAACTATGATGATACCCTCGACGTCGACGATTGTAAGTCACACCTATCTATACAAGATACAAAACTCATTACTTAACTCCTTACAGCTCAAGTCGTCGATGACTCGCCCCCCTCCTCCTGGCAAGCATCAGCATTCTTTTCCGCAACCTACATCCCATCCCTAAACTCGTACCGCGTCTTCTACACGAACACCTCAACTGGTGCTATCGTATCATACTTCCGAACTGGAACAACCGCAAATTGGAATTCAAACAGTGATAATGCATGGGGTCGTCCGGCAAGTGGCATCACGGCTGTAGGATGGCAGGACAATGTTCGCTTGTTTTACTATCAGAGTAGCACGTTGACCATGTCTGTTAACGATGGCGATGATTGGGATGATGCAAAACCAGTGGCGTGAGACTTTTTTTAATGAGAGGAGGAATATGTTTGGTGAAAATATATGAAGGGGGGATTTATACTATTCAGGGGCTGGAGGAGCAACATGATGTGCCCTTTAATGACACCACGAGATATATGAACATGTATTTTTTTTATATCCCATAGAAGAATGATCATTCTCTTTCTTTCTTAAACTCTCTTTTTATAGCTTTAGACGCGCGGGTCCCATTCTACGCCAGATCAGTATGGTACAATTATCCCTGACACTTAGCACACGCCGCCCTTGACCACTCCACGTGTGCGTCCAACGTCCCAATATCCCGTAAACGCCAGGCTCTACTCGCCGACAAAATTTAACTGAGATCCATCTTCTCCCCGTTGCCCGCAGCCGGTGCCGCTCCTGCGACAGAAAAGTCCACGGCGCCAGTGTTGCCAATCAGCCGCTTCTCCGACTCGCTCACAAACTTGACGCTGCGCGCCGGGTCATAGAAGAGCTGGAAGCTGCGCTGAACGTCGCCAATCTCGACCTGCTTAGCCCTCCGCTTGGCTGACACCAGCTGCGACGTGGTGATGAGGTTGCTGGCGTATCGGAGGCCTGCCTCTTGGCCGATCTTGGTAAGGAGTGCAAGCGCATCCGGGTGCACTTCAATCTCCTCTTCTTGTGCTCGGATAGAGAGGATCTGCTTAATCTCCTCGGGGTTGTACGTGTGTGTGTTGATGATGACCACTCGGTCGAGGAAGTCCAGAGGCAGACCGTGAGGGCTACGGTAGTCAGTGCCGCGGATGCGCGAGTTACCCCTGTTGCTCGCCATAATCACCACAGGCGCCAGGTCATCCTCCAGAGCTCGGTTGATGTATGAGAAGCACTCAATGTCGAGCATGTGAACTTCGTCGATGAACAAGACACCAGGGACGATCTCGGCCTTGCCCTCCTCCTTCCACTCGCCGACCTTGGTGTTGATCTGGTCTCGGATCTCGCTGCGGATCTCTCCCGTGTCGCCCGAAAAGAGGGCCAGGAAGCCCTGTGTCCTCGAGTTGATAACATCAATCTCGTGCAATGTAACCGTGTGCACCACCTCCTTGCGCTTCTGGATCTCGCCATCAGGGCACTGCAGGAACTTGGTGTCGACACCCATGGCATCGTAGTCGCGTGACCGAGCATAAGACCGGCCGAGCTTGGTAATCTTGCCAGAGGACTTGTCGATCGAGATAATATCCCCAGCCATGACGCGCTCCTTGGTCATGGCATCGATCATCTTGCTACCCATGTCATAAACAGCCTCCATGTCAGTCGTCTTGATAGTCAGCTTGCCCTGCTTGGCGCTACCCGTAACACTGCGGTCAATCTGAATTTCCACCACCTCGCCTTCCATGATTTCACTCTCCTCCTTTATCCGAACACCGATCGACTTGCGGAAGGCTTGGGTAAGGGCTTCGGTCTTGGACATCTCGAGGGAGAAGATCTCTGACGATGCGAGGGTTGTGAAGGGAACATCGGGGCCGAGGGACTGCGCCATTCCCATTGCAATGGCCGTCTTTCCGGTGCTTGAAGCATGTCAGCGCGCGTCGCAAAAGCAATGACTCTGAACCAACCTAGGAGGACCGGCGATGAGAACTGCGCGGCCAGCAATCTTGCCATCCTTGATCATCTGGAGGATAACGGCAGCAGCCTTTCGCGCCTTTTCCTGTCCAACCAGACCCTGAGAAGCAGCCCTAGGTTCTAGGGTTGTAGCATCGACGCCGAGGCCGCGAATGTGGGAATGGGCTGCGATGAGGTTCAGACCTCGAAGGTCCTTGGATTCTGACACGGTCATCACGGGCTGTCGTTTTCATCGTCAGCGCTCAATCGCATATTAAAACAAGTCGCAATACTCACAGCAGCCATCTTGTCGCGTGTTTTGCGCAAAGAATGTCTGGTATTATCGGAGGTGTTGTTGCAAGGCTGGGTCAATGACAGAGGAAACCAGCAGGATGAGGCTGGAAGCTCCTGGCTGTTGCACCTGGGAAAAAAGGCATGCACGCGGCTCGCGCCTAGCTGCGCCACATTACTAGCGCGCACCGCCACATCACCATAGATCCAGTTCCAATGTCTCTTACCTACGGGATACCTAAGTCAGTGACCAGTGCACTGTGCACGGAACATCGTGGTACCCCATTTGACTTTGCGGATGGAATAGAGACCCCTTGTGAAACCTTGGGGATTTCACCTGTTGAAGAAACAAAAACGCCATGCGGTGCTTGTCCCACAGACCGGAGCCCAACATGTAGCCTGCCTGTGCAAGGGTCTGCTGGCTCCCGTCGTTTACAATGTCACTATTGGATTAGTACGTGCTGCGCAGAGCAGCAGGAGCCTCTCTTCGGAAACTACGGTCAAGGCTAGCCGAATTAGTTATTACACGGCAACCTACTCGAAACTTCATTAAGCGGCAATGACAAGCCCAGACGCACCTTCCCACGCTCTGGTTGCTTCTCATACGATTCAGACAAGCAGTCAGCCGCAGCTTCCTCCATGATGATTCCATGACGGCTGAGAGAGGGGTTGGCTGCTGGATGGGTGCCGGCAGGTGCGAGGGACCGCACTGGCAGTGGCGGCCAGTTGGCGCCTACCTCGACTCGCAAATCGTCCACCTCCACTGAGCAACACTTCCCACCTTTCTTTGTCCTGTCTGTGTTTGCTCTTCTCCCTTCTCTCTCTCTCCCCCATCACATCACCATCCAATTTCTTCTTCACTCTCTCTCGTTTACCTTTCACCCCTAATAATAAGCAGATTCTTTCTGCGTTCTAGATTTTTCACCCCCAACTTTTCTCCCCTACGCAACGCGTTGATCACCACTTGAGCTGCGCTCACAGTCTAGCGCATCTAGTCCTTTTATTCCCCCCCACCGTATCAAGTTCCTGAGATATTGCCCCAAATATTTATTACTGCACTACCAATCCCCCTACCCTTTTCTTTGGTCGCCTCAATTCGCATTGCTTCGCCGGATGTTGGCGCTCTCAGTTCACTGTCAGTGCCACCATGGCGGGCGTATATAGGCGACCAGATAGCAACGATCGCCGAAGATCCTCGGATTACTACGACCGCCGCGACGACCGTGAACGAACATCCAGAGATGTTGACTACCGCGATCGAACCTCAGATAGATTCCACCGTTCCCCTCCGGAGCCTTCCTCAAGGCGTGGCTCATACGAACGAGACGAATCGACGCGCTCGCGAGACAGGGACAGAGATAGGGATAGGGATAGGGATAGGGATTCAGAGAGGGATACCAGAACGGCCCATGAATATTCTGTCGTATCTCCTGTCGAGAGGTCCCTCTCACGAAATTCCAGCAATGCTTTTGACCACGGTCAGTACACATTAATACCAGGACAAGGAAATGGCCAGGCCATGGCTAACTCGCGCCTGATAGGGTCGAGGACACCTTCGTCCGCGGCAGGCGGCACATCTGGATACCGCACGCATACCTCTGATGCAAAGCCATTAGCAGAACTACTAACTGAGAGCGTCCACCATCGCATGCAGTTGCATCGCGTAGAGACGAGACTCAAGCAGGTCAAAACTGACCTGGTGCGTGCGCCTTCCAAGCCTGCAGATTTTGCTTCAGTGGACGAAGTCCTCCGAAAAGAAGTGCAAAGCATTGAGGCTTCCCGAGCCAAGTACAAGCAACAAACCGAGAGGGCCGACCACAGACTACAGTCTGCCCTCGATGCCTACCTGAAGAAGGGACAGGCCGCAAGCCCCAACAGTCAACCAGGTGCGCAGTCACCGCAAGTTGGCTCATTTCCTGGCCTCGACGCGCGACTCATGGAGCTACAAAGGTCGACTTCTACATTATTTAACACACAGTTGAGTACTGAAATTGGCAAGGTCAAGGAGTCCATCAAGACACAGAATGAAACCAGCGGGTCTGAGGTCCGGGATTTAAAGAAGAATCTCGACGAGGAGAAGCGCAAGAATCAGGTCTTGGAGGAAAGACTCGATAGGCTCGAGCGCAAGCTCGAGGGCATCAACACAGGTCAGGGTATCCGCATTACAGCAATCGATGAGAAGTTCGAGAAGAGGATATCATCCGATGAGGAGGCATTGCAGAAACTCCGGGAATTGACTGAGAATCAGTTCAGACAACTGGCTGACCAAGGACCTTCTGCCCCAGCAACTGTTGCAAAAGCCGACATCTCAGATCAGGTCAAGGCAGCAGTTACAGAACAAGACGGCAAGATCTCGGCTCTTCAAAGCCAAGTTGAACCTATCCTTGAGAGCATCAAGCAACTGGAGGCCAAGTCAGAAAGCCAGTCCTCTCAGTACTTTACCACCAAGGATGCAAATGAGGTTGTGGCCAAGGTGGAAAAACTGAAGCAGATGCTTGAGGACCAGACCACAGTCGCAGGGGAATACCAGCAAAAACAAAATTCCCTAATCGAGGATATCTCATCATTGCAATCCACTATCAGGGAACAGGGTGGAAAGCAAGAGTCTCTTGATGCCATTGCCTCCTCTCAGGCGTCCACTATCAAAGAGCAAGGAGAGAAACAAGAATCCTTAGCAACAGACGTTGCCTCGCTACGCACTATCACATCGGAATGGCCGAGTGAGGAACTAAGGCAGCTTCTGGCAGAATTGCCACCAGCTAAGGATTTAAGGAAACTTGTTGAAGATCCGCCAGTGCCCAAAGACTTGAAGCGTCTTATCGAAGAGATGCCACCGGTTGAGGACTTAAGGAAACTTGTTGCCGAGGTTCCTAAGATAAGGGAGTCGCAGACACGTGCGAGCCCTGGGTCTTCTGCGACACCTGGGGCGGAGGACAAAATATTGCAAATCCTAGAGACCAAGGTCAACCGAGTGGAGGGCTTATTAAAGAAGGCGTTTTTTGAGAAACTCGAGAAGTTGGCCAATGGATTTGGGCAAGTTATCGATGGAGAGCGCAGTAGGGTGGAGGGGCTTGAGGCAGGCATCAAGAAGTTGGATGAAAGGGTCTCAACACTTGAACGGGCCATGGGGTCGGGCGAGCCAAGCGAGTCGAGCAAGAGGGGGGTTGAGGAGCTGTCGGGTCGTCTGGATAAGAAGTATCAGGAGCAAGCTGCCGAGATAAACACAATCCGGGCCAACATCGCCGGGCTGGGTCGAGAACTCGAGACAGTGCGCGGGACCTCCAAGGGAGGGCTTGATGACGTGCAGATGCAGTTAACGCATCTCAGCGACTGGGCCAACAACCTGAGTACCAAGAACTGGTATAGAGAGGTGGTGCAACAGATCCAAGCTCATGTCCCAACGCACGTCCATGGTCAGCTCGAGAACATCTCTTCGCGGCTGGAGGCGATTGAGAAACGGTTCAACGACCCTGAAGGCTCCAACAAGAAGCGCAAGGTGACTAACGGAAGCCCGGTGGTGATTAATGGCAACCATTGAGGCCGGGGTGGCTTTTTTTTTGTTGGAGACGTGTGAGTGTGGCGGCGATATTTGTATGAGTGAAGCCTCGAGATGGCGTTCCCAAGGGAGCATATAACCGGTTGCTTTGTCTTTTTTGGAAGAGGTCGAGGAGGACATTTGGGAAAAGGAAGGATATTGGTGGCAAGGCATATACCCTCATCATGAATACGGCGTCGCGTGAATATTCAAGCATTGTCGACTGTATGACAAACCAAGTGTATGTTTCTGTGCCATGTTTCTTGCTGTCTCGAGCAGCTGTGCAGTGATGCAAGTGAGACTCTGAACGCGGGGATGTGAGATGAGGTTAGAGTTGAGCGGGTCCGAAGGCGGCTCTGGCTCGGAGCCGAATGATGCGCTGCAGGGGAGGCGACAATGGGAGTGTAGGCGCAACAGGGCTGATCAATGAGTTGGTAGAGGAGGCATTGTGATGGAACAAAGGGCTTCTGGTGCCCGTTTGCTGGGTAGTGTAAGATGTTGGACCATGTTTCTTTGATGAATGCAAGCACAGCGCAGACTTGACCTGGCACGTGAGCAGATAGGTAGGCTCCTTTACCAAGATATGCATGGGCGAATGCCGCTGCATGTATGGTTCGAGGAGAAAAGGTGGCGGGTGGTGTGGAAGGTGAGACGATCGGTGCGAGTGTTTGAGAGGTGGAAGACGATAAACTTGATGGGATAATTATGGAGTGTCAGACGACGAGAAGAAAATGCCGGTTCGGGATGGGACCAAACGGTGTTTCATATGTTTGATCCCTTATTGTTGATGTATTTTTCTGGTGTAAACGGAACATTATCGCTGCGTTGACAGTGTAAATGCCCGCGCGCGTTGTGCCTGACCAAACAAACGACGAGTCAGCCATTTCTCGTGCTGCATACACCCGAGCGAGCCTTTCTCTCCTTCCGTATATTTGCACACCAACTTCAACCCAAACTTTCACATAAACAACAACAGAAACATCATCATCATCCAATTTCATCTCTCTCCGTCTCGAATCGTCCGTCCATCATCACAGGGTAAGTAACTCGACTGACGTGCTTACCCCAAGCGCGCCCTGTCAAGGCTCAAGCCAATGCCGTCAATAGCCCGCTAAGAAAAACGTGAGAGACAAAGACAGCCGGCACCCCCTGGTCTCCCCCCTCAGCCACACACGGGACCTGCCCAGCCCAGAGGGAGCCACAAAAACAGTCTGCCCATCACTGGTTGACACTGACACTACTACCGCCATCTACCGCTACCACTGCCGCTACAACTCTATCGCTACAGGGCCTAGCCTGGGCACTCAGCACCTGCACCTCCACGCCCCCTTGTCTCTCCTGCTGTTCCTGTTTCCACCTGGAACCGCCCTCGCCCTTCTCTGGATCCGGGGGAAACAAAGCGACCGACCCGACCTGACCTCAACAAGACCGAGACCACTTACTTCCAGGTACAGTACAGTACCTACCGAGTGACTGGCCTCGTTCATCTCCATCTCCATCGCGAGCCGCATCAACGACGCTCGCTACCTGCATACATATTTTCCTTTCTTCCTCATCCCCCTGCGCAATCGGTCTCCTTCTTTGTCCAATCCCATACCATTGTCGGCCCCTACACGGAGCTCCTGGGCTCTGATCCACTGCGCCGTCCTTCCCCAGCGCGCCATCGTCTTGCGACTGGACTCGTCCGTCGCTCGGCCCCGGTCTGCTGTGTGTTTGGTTTGGTTTGGTTCGTGCCGCCCCGTCAGGTCCGCCATCACCACCAGCATCATCATCACCATCGCGACGACCGGCGAATCAACGCCCGCCATCGCTAAACCGAGGCATTCTCCGACTTTCGTGTTTCGCGTCTCGTCGACCTAGATCATCGCATCCGCACTCCCTCGCTATTGTCACCTTCGCATCCACCGCCCTCGCTGCTGTCGTCGCGTTCTCGGTCTCCCTGCGGCTCCCAAGCCCACGCTCCCCCGCGCGTCACTTGCGATCGCCCACCTTCACTCTTCGCACCGCCCGTCTTCGTCCTCCCGGCATGCCCACGTCCACGAACAATGGAAGCCGCGGCGAAGACGGTCCAGCAGCTCACCAAGCGCATCCTGCCCGAGAAGCCTCACCACCTCTCCTACTCTCCCGACTGGCGATACCACATCCCCGCCAACGAATCCAGACAGAAGAACCCTGAGGAATGGGAAAACACCCGACTGCAGTATTCGACACTCGTGTCGGAAGCTGACCGCGGTGTCCTCCTCACAAGATCATACTACGATATGCGTGTTGAGCCCCAGAAGCCGCCCCCTCGCGACGTTGGTCTCCTCGCAAAGGGCGGCGGCGAGAAGAAGAAGTTGTCGCTCAGCGACTACAAGAATAAAAAGACCTCGGGTGTTGCCTCTGACACTACTACTCCAGAGCCACCCAGCGCTCGGAAGCGAGATGTCGAGCGCGCACATGTAGACTCCAAGTCTATTCACGAGATCAGGAAACCCGATCCCCATCGGCCAAGGGATTCTCACTCCTCTCTCGATACTAAACCACAAAAACACAGAGACAACATTGTTGATATGAGGTAAGACATATTTGTTGTGGCTCCGTGTCTTGGTTGATTCGGCGCCCTGAGGGCCCATGTACTAATGTTCCTATAGACTACCTCCGAAACCGCCAACGCTTCCGCCTCGGCCCGTATCACCAGACAGCAGAAAGCGTTCCGCCAATGTCGACGACGACCACCGTCTACAGAAACGGCACAGACCAGACCTGCCTCGTGCAGCCGAAGACCGGCCGCGACCCTCCCGCGACGAACCCCCGCGTCGCAAGGAGCGAGATTCTCTGGCGCCTTCCGATTACCCTTCTCGAGATGGTAAACCGACCAGCTCCTCATCGCTTCCCAATGGACGCAGTCTCCTCAAAGGCTCCAATGCTTCTGCCGCAGCTCGCAATCCCTCACCAGTCGGGCGCGCCCGAGGTGACTCAGTCAATGGCGTCCGGCCAAGCGTCTCGGGAAGCACAAAGAACACCCCGACTAAAGTTGATCAATCTTCGCGATCTTCAGTGCCCCCTCTACTGTCACCACTCCACTTGAGCTGGGACAGCCAGAACGCGGCCGAGAAGGGAGAGAAGAAGCGGGCTCGAGAGGACGCCGTCGATGGCACACGGCCGACCAAACCCAAGAAACCCGAACCACCACCTCCCCTGAAGGCAAAGAACGACGCCAGCAGGGACAAATCCCCTCTTCGACTACCTGCGCTGCTGTCACCAACCCTACCAAGCGCCCTCGAAGCGGAACTTTCCCGAAGAAAGGTTTCTGCCAAGGCATCAGATGTGAAGACACGAGATGACAGAGACAAGGACGAGCGAGTTGAGAAGCGGAGCGAAGAGAGACCAAAGTCGACGACTGCTAGAAAGGCGCCTGTCGAGCCAGAGGAAGAAGTCTCGAGCAGCAAAGAGAGGAAGCGGTTGATTGTGACTTTGCGGATATCCAAACGCATGCGGCAGACACTAAAACGAATTCTAGCCCTCCCAGCCGGCAAACGTGAACGCTCGGTCAGCACTGAGGCGCCACCTGCTCAGGCCAAGAAGCGTCCCGTCACATCTGAGAACACGGGTGACACAATAGCTGTCAAACGACCCCGTATGCCGTCCGTCTCGAGCCTCCCGCCGCCGCCCTCGACACCGTCCAAGAAGGGCACAACTGCTATGTCCCGTGTCAGCTCGAGTAACTCCCAAGCTCATACCCCTGGTGAGATCACCAACGCAACCCCTGTACCCCCTGGATCGTCAGATCGTCCGACCACCAACGGTACCGATGGCCCCCGAGGCGACAAAGCCGATCCCCGGGCGGCATATGAAAAACATATTCGCTTCTCAGACTTGGGCAGGCGACTCAAGCATGAAGGTGATGTCGCGAATAAGCATAGCATGAAGCTTGCAAGTGCCGGTGACGCGCGAGGCAGTGAGCCGAACCGCAAGAAGTACTTTGCGCTCGCGGTAGAGAGCACTATTGCCTTCATGACCAGCTTTCATCTCCTCAACGTCAGTCGCAGCCTGCAGAGCAAGCCGTGTGATCCAAGCGGCTGGTCCAGCTTGATCAAGATGGTCGACTACCTCTCAAAGGAGATACGTCGGGACTCGCGGCGATACCCACCGATTTTTGCCCTTGTCCTGATACTGCAGGCCGTGGCGGCGGACGAATTTATCAAGTCGTTCAGCAACTTTGAGCACATCTCTAAAGAAGAGATTTATCAGCATCAAGCCACCCGCTTCCGCAACTGGCCCACGGTGCGCGAGGTCTACGACACAGTCGACAGCTCCAACCTGCGAGCAGACATCACACCCTGGTCTACTGTCGACGAAGTTTGTCAGGCCTCGATGCGTGTCATTCGGCAGTGGTGTGTTGATGAGAATGTTGATTGGACTCCTGAGTTCAATCCCAGAGAAGCCAGCATCAGAGTCAGTCGATGACCAGATACCCCGGGCTTCACATACTCTCACACAGAGCATACACTACAGTTATTCTACGACTAAGACTTGATTGCATGTATTACGACCACCATTACAATATCCATCTGCTCCTCGTAGCAGACATACACCGAGGGTTTCCCTGGAAGAGGGCTCATCACCAGCCTTGACTTGATCCACAGCGCAAAAGTCATGCACAGGTATTACAGTGCCGAGCGAAGCGGTATTGAGTTACAGAGCGCATCGCCAACATGGAGAGCGCACGATTACTCATATGGCTAGCTCTTGTCGCATGGTCATGACTCTGAAATCGCGGAGCTGGAATTTTGTTGAGATTTTGTTGCATTCTCGCTGGACCTCTCACGGCTACCCCTCATGAGAAGCAAGACTTTTTGATTTGTACAATGATATCCCCCGGATCAAAACGGAAAGCGATCTATTTTATTTCGTCACAATCACAGGAACATGGGAATTCGGTCTGGGTGGTTCACCACAGACTTTTGTTTATTTTTGGCAAGGAGGGAGATGAGTGTGCCAGAGGAGTTGAGGGGTCAAAAAGGACGGGAGGCTCGAGGAGTCAGGGGATAAGCGATCCAAGGGAACGAGAGAGGCAGAGGGAAGAAGGTACGCACAAGGCATTTTGGGAGGAACTTGATATCATGGAATGGGTAGGGAGGCATGTAATTCCGCATGGGATGCGGAAATGGAGGGATACGACATGAAGAGTATTCGCTCGGCTTGGCTTGGCTTGGTGGAGGAATCAAGGGCTGGCAATGTACTGGTAGTGAAGCCAAGGCCAAGATTATGAAGAAAACATCTCGGAAAGTCTCTTTGAATTGTGTGGTGATGGTATAAGTTGGAGTCGATCATGACCAGGCCCTTTCCTTGATCGACTGAAGTTGCCCATCCCCAGGGTCCCCGACCGAGTGGGGCTGACATGTGACGCGATCTCCAACGTCGCTCAGAGGCGGGGTAGCAAAAACTTATGACGAGAAACAACATCACGTTAATAAGATAGACAATCATCAAGGGGAACATCATCTCAATGGGAGGGATGGATCTATTTATTTTTTCTGTCCACGGCTATACTAAGGACACTCTGCCTAGTAAGGGACTTGAGCCGATGCCAACATCTTGGTTACACCCCCTCCGATATTTCTCCCAGGATCGAGTTTTTGGTATTTTTTTACTTTCTTCGTCTCTTTGAGTCATTAACACACGTGGCAGGCGCGGGTGGCCGGCCAGCCACGGCGAATTAGGTTTTGGTTTTGCTTCCAGCCCCTTGAGCGATCCACGCTTACTTGGAGGCATCGACCTTGGCGACGTGGGCGATAAGGTCGAGGACACGGCGGGAGTAACCCCACTCGTTGTCGTACCAGGAGACCAGCTTGACAAAGTTGTCGTTGAGGGAGATACCGGCCTTGGCATCGAAGATGGAGGAGTTGGTGTTGCCGTTAAGGTCAGAGGAGACGACATCGTCCTCGGTGTAGGCGAGAATGCCTGAATTCTCGGTTAGCCATGTTTCTTCATCATGTCACATCAGTTAAAAACATACCCTTGAGCTCGTTTTCGGAAGACTCCTTGATGGCCTTCTTGATCTCGTCGTAAGAAGCACCGTTCTGGAGGCGGACAGTCAGGTCGACAACGGAGACGTTGGCGGTGGGGACACGCATGGACATGCCAGTGAGCTTGCCGTTGAGCTCAGGGATGACCTTGCCGACAGCCTTGGCGGCACCAGTGCTGGAGGGGATGATGTTCTGGGCAGCGCCACGGCCACCTCGCCAGTCCTTGGCGG
>JABCKD010002002.1:0-21615 GCA_013186415.1 Fusarium sp. NRRL 66088 | reverse complement strand
GATATGTCTCAGACATTGTTGACGAGGTCCGCAAGAGATCACTGCATTTGTTTAGGTACAAAGGAGTCATTGTCACCTTGTCCTCAGTCCGCTTCATATATCTCTTCCGACGTCTCCCAATTCGAATTCGAAGGCTATTCCCAAAATGGAAACGAGTCCAACACGTGCTGCCCGTTTGAACCTTACTGGATAGTCGTTGTGTCATTGAAGCTCGGGTATAAGCTTTGGTTGTGTTCTAGCTGTGTTATTTCCGTCGGGTTGCTCAGCGGCCCCCCCCCCGCCCCTTCGAGCCCTTGACCAAGCTGGGGGAGGTACAGTGGTATGAGAAGACACCCTATCGCCATCGCTGGTTCATGGGTGATTGGCTGACGGTCGTGCATAGGACATAGCCGTCTATGAGATCTGCCAGATCAAGCCATTTCTAAAGGTCCGAGAAACGATGCGGCCTCAAGGCGAGTATTCGGAGACAGCTGTGTTATGTAGAAAATTTATTAATTCCTTTGTAGGCGGTTTGTGCGGAGCTGTTGCCGTCGACTTTGCTTTCCATGAGCTTCTCGCTCAACGACTTGGCGATCAATCTCACCTTCTGGATAAACTCTCACGATCTCTGGGTAGCTATCTGATGGAGTCCTTTGGCAAGCTCAAGGTATAGTTTGGGAGCACGTATTTGAAGTCTGACGATCGCAGTTAAGTTATTCGGCATGACATCGAGGGCTTGACCCCAATTAGATCACATTGAAACAGTTGGTGTTTCCTATAGCCAAAAGACGACGAAGTACTAATAAAGCGACGTAGTGCTGACATGAGGTCACTATTCGACCCGATCATCAACGCCGTTCTGAAGCTTGTCGACGAGCTGGCGAGTCAGGCCCGTACTGCCGCCCCCCAGAGGCCATTACTGGTAAGTATCAATCTTAGTTTAAACGCCCTCAACTGTCTCCTCAAGCGGCGTCGTAGGGGCTTGCGCTCGTTGGCGGGTTTGGAAACTCGATATACCTTTACGATGAGCTCAATTCGTGGGCGAAGTCACAAGAGCCGCAAGTCTTCGTGACCAACCTTCAGGACGGGTAAGGACACTATATACTCTGCTACTAATGAGGACACGGTCCGTGAGGGGACTGACACGTTGTTAGGTGGACTGCCATTGCAAAAGGCGCCGTTGTTCATGGCCTTAAGTCACTGCATCTTGAGTCCCGACGCTTGCGATGTCATTTTGGGGTATATCTTGACGTTCGATACGATCCTTGGCGACATGATTTCGCCAAGACGTACGAGCACGTCTGGGACAACAAGCGTTATTACAACGATTCCATTTCCTGGTTCGCAAAGAAAGTGAGTTAACTAGTTCTATGCCAGACTTGTCCCTCGTTTGTCCCACTCACGAAATACTAAAATGACAGCATTGAACATGATAAAAGTATCTTAGTGCCATTCTTCAACACCACTACAACGCTGAACACGGTTATGGCTCTACAATTGCTACATCTAAATATAACATCCCACCAGAAATCCGGAGAAGTACTCGTGAGTCTTCCTAAAGCTCTGTGTATTGCTGACTTTTATGGCTCAACTCGCTAATCCTCCACCTATGCGCAACAAAGCTCCGGAAGCTCTCGGTCGATTTTTCAAACCTACCGCAAGCCATGTTTGAACACCGTCAGGCCTCAACCCTCTCCGGACTGCCCAAAGGGGATATCTCTAAGGCAGATTTCCGATTGGACATGGTAGTGGAATCGGCCTCGCTGAGGTTTGAGATTCGGACACGGGATGGGGATCTCGTTTATACCCGCCGCCTTGGGGAGCTTTAGGATTTAGTGTCACAGGTCGCAGCCAGGTGGTGAGGAATAGAGTCAAAGTTACTAGCCTGTGGGAAACAGGCCGGTCCTGCACGTCAAACAAAGTCTATGTAACTATTGTCCTTTACAGGCTGCTAAACTTACTTGGTTATGTAGCCTATATAGTTTTTGCTACTAGGCACGGAAATACAAGAGATAGTATTAAAGCCTACAAGAAGTTTAAACATATATAAACAACAAGTTTCCACCATCCAATAAAGAAACACCACATGCCATGCTATCTACGTCACAAGTTGCCGGCCAAACCCTAGTAGCAGTTGCCTTCATAGCAGTTTACAGTGCAGTCGTCACTTTAGTACTGTCAGTATAACTATGACATCGGGAAGGAAGGGTTTTGGGACTGATACGCACACGGTATCGCCGCACGTCCAAGTATTCTTGTTGCAACACTGCTTATCTGTGCCTACACACGTCGCATTTCCATTGTCAGGGCCACAAAGACCGTTATATGCGCGAATTGGCTCCGGGACTAAGTAGAATTCTTAGTACTAGTATGCTGAGCGTCGCCATCTCAATGGTAATGAAACTCACATCCATTTACACAATACATTGTGTCAGGCAAGATAGACTGACAGTCCCCTCCTAGCCTCGGATTCAGATCAAAAAAGGCCTTCGTAGTAAGGCGGTTCTTCCTAGCCAAGAGGGCGCAGGTGTTTGAATCGACTTTGGATCCCGTGGTAACCCCATCTCGGCAATTAATGCGGCCAACTTGTATAGCTGCAGCCTTCCAACTTTCCGGCTGGCAGTCATCAGCTGAGATAGCCGTGTTGGCAAGAAAAAAGCCGGAGAGTAAGAGTCGTACAGCCCATAGAGGCCCCATTGTGAACGAATGCGGTGAATAGTTGGGGGATTTTAGTGATGGAATAAGAAGACAAGTGACTGAGGCCTGATGCTACGTTTAGAGAAGTGCAACGTACTTGTAGCTCTCTGTGGAGTACAAGCCTACAAGCAAAAATGGTGCTGATGAGAAGACACTCTGTGAATGTGTTGGTTGTTGGTGGTTATGAAACAGAACGATCCCGATTTCATGGCTGTGCGCGGCCGTGTCGCCCCTTGGGAAAATGCACCGCCATGAAGGATGCAGGTGGTAAATTACGTCGTACCACTCTATATTAATTAGCCCCCACCGCTGTCAGTTGGTAATTCTGCGACACATATTTAGAATATACTGGAACGCCCAATAGGTGCCTTGCAGCATATTCACAGTTCGTCCCCAAATCTAGGCCTTGGTAGTGCTACTAGTGGTGGGCCTCAAGAAGATCCACTCAAGAGATGCATGCCATGTCGATGAAACATGATGTAGCACAGGGATTTTATCTTCGGCTACGTTTATCGCCGCTTAGACCTAATTGGCTGCCACACTGTTTGAGGAGGTGCTTGAGGAGATACATGCTGCAAAGCATCCTCCTTTAATCACTTCCAACGGTCAAGATGCATGCTTATCACCCCACAGATCCATCATTTCGCCATGTGGGCGGTATTGCGGCTGAAGAACAAAAGGAAAGTACCTCTCGTATTCAACGTTTGAAACAAGACGCATCGAATTGATGTTTCGGAATAAGACAGGGGGATCAATAATATACGCACGTACCTCCATCTGCCGATCTGCCAAGACGGCCATAGCCGTTCATCTGTGGATTCTCTCATTTTACGAGAAACCCTAGTGATTGCTGTTGGTAGCAGATGATATCGCATTGCAGCTGCATGTGGAGAAAAACCTTGGCCAAAAAGCAAGTTAATACAACTGGGTCTTCTCGTGTCCAGTGTTGGTTGTGTCGTGTAAGAGTTAAGTTGCAATGACCTGATCTAGATGCAACGATCTTCTATGTCGGCTATCCCGGCTTCAACTATACCAAAGAACACATTTCCAACACATCATAGCATCATATCCCAATGCTAACACAGCCAAAGTTATGTAGCTATAGATCCTTGTTGTTGTACCAAGGTTATCCTTGTCATGAAACGGCCTGTGCAAGGAAGTCAAATATGGTGCCTCAGGCAGGAATATACTCATAACAAGCCCCGCGGGGTCACAGCCAACACAGAACTTATCATCTACAACCACGTTACCCCCATGTCCAAATCGCCATGTCCTCTCCTGAATGGGCGGTCACAGCTAAGGTCGGAATCTCGGTATGGACCAAGTTCCGAGTAAATTCTGGTCCCATTGACGATGCACTCTTTGTTCCACCACTCTTGCCTTGGAAGGACCATATCTTCTGCCCATTCTACGGACGCATTACCGAGTCCCCTACAGATTGCTTCCTGGTCACTGGCTGGGAATCGCGAGAGATCTATGATCAGTTCAAGGAATCTCCTCAATACCAGGAGTTGATGACAAACTTACGCGCTGATGGCATGGAGCCAGAAACAAAGACCATTGCCTTTACGAAGAGGATTTTTGGCCAGGGTTTTACCTCTAATACCGAGATTTTGACCGCCTACTGGCCCACTACAATCTCTCCCGAGACCCAGGAAGCAGTGAAAAAGATGCAGAGCCTGTCTCATAGGATGAGGCCAAGCACGTCCTGCCATGGACACTGGCCAAGCTTTGGATGGATCGATGGGGTACAGACTTGGAATGGCAAAAACGTATTGGCAAATGTGTGGTGCAATAAATGGGTTAGTAAGGAGCTGGAGGAGGAATTCAGGCGCACCGAGAAGAGGCCTGTTAGACCGGGTGATAGCGAGTATGCCCTCAGCGTGGATCTATTTGAGCAGGACTTGAAGGCCCTCGGCGCTGTTGGTTGGGAGTCGGTTCATGTGGATTTCAAGCGTGCGATGGAGTTAAATGGGTATATAAGAAGGCGGCCCTCTTAGTGGTTGTGTTGTGTTGTTGAGGAAGTTGGCCGGAGACGAAGAGGCTCAGGGAGGTAGGGGATGACGTAGCCGATCGCTTGGATTCTCTCCGAAGTAGTCTAGATAATGTGACAGACCATTTCTCTCTTGATAACACATCTGCGATGGGATGCAGCCGCATTGCCAAAGAACATGACAAGATACACATTTCTTGCATTTCGAAACCCTGTACTAACACAGTTGCCCTCTTCCCATGGCGTCCAACAAAACTCTCCCGAATACCTCATACACCTCTCAAACAGGCAAGCCAATTTACTTCTTCTTAGCCTTTGTACTGGCAAATGTGTATTTGGGGTTCCTTAACCCCATCTCCCATGCCAATGCAAAGAGGGTCCAGGACTCTGGATTCCTACGCGACTGCTCGGACGATATAAACGCGCCCCCCTTCAGTGCTTCGTCCCCAGTGATTTGGCTGAGTAAATCTAAAGACGCAATGTTAGTCCTCCGAAGTTCCTTCAGGTGCTCAACCGAAACTTACATGTAGTGTCAGGCGTGAGCTTGTTCAATAAGGCGACGTGGAACATTTCGTGGAAAACGGTAAGAGACGGTAAAGAAATGGTTCCAATAGACCGTCCTTGTCTTTTCACTTCAGGGATATCATCAAGTGTCTTGTAAGATACCTTCTTTTTCTCTTTCTCGAAGTTCTGAGGACAGAGAGTGACGATGGTTGGCTGTCGTTGGTCTTCAGTACCGGCCATGTTGTCGGGCACAGAGCAGTAGTCCCCCTTCACATCGAAGCGATACATCTTCAAGTCGTCCACCCAAAATGGGTCTGTGGCCGGGCGTTAAAATTGTTTCTGAATTCATGTGGTTGTTTTCAAAGGGGTGATACGTACACCAAGGGGGGGGCAGTTCTTCCCTTTTTGCCTCGTCTTCCTCATTCTCTCTGTCCTCTTTTCTCTCTTTAAAGATGTCGTTGTACCACTCTGCCTCAGCTTCTTCGATTTTTTTCTCTACAAGGTCTCCGTCGACTAGCTCCAATGGATACTCATCGCCTGTGACTTCTTGCAGAGCTGCATCGTCCCATTCCCTCTCTGTACCGTGAATTGTCAATATCGCACCAGTCAGAAGGGAGGCGGGGCTCTCACCAAGAGCAAACGTGCTGCCACAAAAGAGCCGTGGCTTGTCGTCCGCTTCATTGTCCTCGTCGTCAACAAAGGCTGCGAGCACATCGTCTAAGTCCCCTAACATGAAATATTAGTTGCACCTCAAAGAAGGATGATATGGAAATACTTGCCCCTCATCTTCTCAAAATGGCTGTTGAAATCGGCCGCTTCATTCGGGTCTAGGTTGAAAAATGTCTTCAGATATTGAAGACTGTCGTGTTTCAAATCTTTTCTACCCAGAGCATCTTGAGCGGCCTTTAAACACTCGTCCACATGGTTAGCGAGATCAAACGCTTCGCTAAACCACACATCGATGGGATAGCTATCACAGCCACCATTCTCAGTGCCTGCCTTGACTTTGAAGACCTCGGTGACCTTTTTCCTGTCTAGAGCTTGCGCTATCTGCGATAGGAAACCCAAAACGACAGTGAGCGTCGCTAAGTACGAGCCGAGAGATGACGAGAAGAGCTTCGGCAACATCTTGACGGATGCTATAAGCCGAAACGGGACACGAAGCTGAATGACTGGGAAGATGGGAGAATAAGGCGAAAGAATGTAACTGGGTATCGAGCAAAGAGACAAATTGGATGCATTGCAAATGACGATGATATAAAGAACTTGGTCACCAAGGCGTGGTTTGAGAGTCGAGGCTCAGCATAACTGGTTGATTAGTGCACAAAATTAGATATTCAACGTGAAACGGCAATAAGAGACAGGAGTAGATGATGATACGGCCTATTGAGCCACTTTCTAATCATCTGATGATAAAATTCTTTCCTCCTGCATTTGCCGGGCTGCGAGTTCAGGTGAAGAAGATAATGTCTCACTTTGCAGGGGCTAGCAAACCGCAACCAACAAACCATCGAGAGAACGCATCTAGTATAGGGATGCAGCCACAGTGTCAAAGAACACGAGAACAACCAAAAAACACCACATGGGCTGCTTGGGAAAATGACATTAGGGGCTAGAATCCACTCGTGGTGCACAAGTAACAGATTAAGTTACGTCCGTGCTAGATTCTCGTATTCATCATGGAGAGTCTTACTGCATAGGTACGTTACACAAATGGCCAACCAACAACGCTCGCAAAAAGCCTCAACTCGTCCACAGAACCCTAGTATGTGCCTTTTGGGTAAGATGGGGCAAAACGGGGTGGGATCAAGAATCCTTCCGTCGAGATTGCAGCTGAAGGCCTGAAACTGCTGATATGCAGCTCCTGTTTCCACATTAATTTCATGCACGGGCTTGAGGGTGTTGGTACGGGGTTCAGTGGTAGGATCAACATTACCAGGTCCAGGCTATGGCCTCAACCTGGACTGACAGGTCGGAGTGATCGGCACAAGGGTGGTGAGATGAATGGCTCTACACGCTTAGACAGTTACCTCGTTCTCTCGGCAAGTTACCATCAATCTATCATACATACATATACCAATGAGACGTCTTCTTGATAAGTACACTCGAATATCATATTCGGAGTATCCCTTCTTTCACATCATTGTCACTCTTTCACTCCATTGTCACTCCTTCATCGAGCACCTTGCCTGGCTGAGAGCAATCCCTTTGCCATCATGAGGGCTTTCATCTTCAGCCCGGTACTGTTGCTCCTCAACAATCACTTGGCCTTGGCAGCAGAATACGGTGTTGAACCGGAATGCCAGGCCGGCTTCTGCCTTTGCGGTACTGAATGTCGCATTATTGGGCGGGATCAATCCTGCTGCCCAAAAAAGGGTGGACATGCTGAGCACCTTTGTGGCCCCGGTATTTCGCATTTTCATCCGCCCTGTTACACTTGAGTATTGCTGACTCTTATCTTTAGGTAGGGCTTGCTGTGGTGGGGGCTGCTGTCGCGAAGGATGGGGGTGTGGTGACAACGAAATGTGTTTTCCGCTGGTCGCTCTCACTTCTTCACTGCGGCCTGACTGGACCAGTACTATCGTTACGATAGTTAGGCCCGACCCTGAGCATCCCACTACTGATATGGAAATATCTGGCACTCTTACTTATGGGCCTACCGTCTCTGCTACGCCCCCTGGTGAACCCTTGAGCAGCGAAACCACCACCTTCCCCAGATGCAGGCCTGGTCATTCCTCCAAGACCCAAGGGGAAACAACCGGGCTGGGTCCAGACAGTACCAACCATGCCTCCAGTTCTCAGACTCCCTCTCAGGCACCGGAAGGATCCACCGGAACCCTACCTCCAACCCCAGAAGGAGACTCCTCCGATCGAACCTCTCGCACTGCCGGGGGATCATCCGAGCAACCGTCCAAGGACACAACGGCCAAGAACGTGGACTATACTGCCTCGGGTAACACTGACAAAGATACTGGTTCAGCCACTCCAACCATCATTACCAACCCAGATGGCCAAGAATCGACAATCCTTGCACCAGAGAACACCGAGATACCTGTCCCTACCACGGTTACTGACTCGAACGGTTCAGTGTCAACCATCTTTCCTCCTGGTGGAACTGAAACAGAGTTTCCTACCGTCGTCACCAGCCTAGACGGCCAACAATCCACTCATTCCTCCCCCGGCAGCATTTCGTCAGGCCCTGCCACATCTTCCGTCATTACTGGATCGAATGGTGAACTCTCGACTGTGTTCCCCACCACCGATCAGAATGATATCAGCTCTGATGTCCCCACTGTGATTACCGACTCAGACGGCCACACCTCGACTATCCTTCCGACAACTAGTGATAACCCAGGCTCGACTGGCCCAAGCATTGTTACTGGACCTGATGGTCAGGGAACCACAATCGGCTCCCAGACTGCAATCGAATCAGACACTACCATCCCCACGGTGATTACAGAGTCAGACGGGCAAGTAACCACTATCGTCCCTCCCGCGACGGAGAGCAGCCCGACTGGCCCAACCGTCATCACAGGCTCGGATGGCCAAGTGTCAACAATAGTCCCGACTGAAACTGCTACATCTGACGAGAACTCTTCTACCTTGATCAACAGTTCAGGCGCCGCTGAAACCTCGACCCCGGCGCAGGAAACCACTACGACCCAGACCGGTGGGAAGGAGACTTTTACAACTGAGGCTACCCAGTCTGAGACTACTGGTACCGAGACTACCGAGACCCAGACTACGGGCGAGAACTCGTTTGTGTCTAGCGGTATCTCCGATGCGACGGGAACCACATCCAGCCCCGAGACCACTGCCGCCTCTGAAGGGACTACTGACACCTCTGAGAAAAGTACTGCCACATCTCAGGAGGCCACCGGGACAGAAACCACTGGATCTGAGACCACCATTGACTTGACCACTGCCCAGTCCACGGGCAGCGACACCGAGACCACTAGCGCTGGGACTACCGAGCTTGATGCTACGGCCACTGAGCCTACTGAGTCTGACCCTGCTACAACGGAGACTACCGAGTCCGATGCTACCTTTGACGATGCTACGACTGCTGATCCCACTGCTACTGAGACTGCCGAAACCGAGGCGAAAGATCTCTCCACATCTCAACCTACAGAAAGCAACACTGTATCCTCCGAAGAAGATATGACGGGATCAGAGACAACCATATCGACTGGAGCCGAATCCGGAGCCACAGACATCACGACCCCCACGGACACCACGGCGTCCACTACGGCCACTTCGCACACTGATACCGGCGAAATTACTAGCACTGGTTCGGACGACGCGATAACTGAAACGAAGACAGAAGCAACAGATTCCGCTGTCAAAGCCACCACGGAAGACGCTAAAGTTACAACTAGTGACGACGACGACCAACCTTCTTCGACCAAGATGAGCGACCCTACATCTACGTCGGATGATTATGTTATCGCTCCAGTGACAACAACAGTCACTGAGCCTCACCCGGAGGATGATGGCTTCGTCATTCCTTGCAATTTGTGGTTCTTCAACATCTGCATTGGGCCGATCCTGGGGTGGAAGGTGATCGGTCCACCAGGCATTCATCCCCCGTATGAGTCCCCTTGATTTGGTTGGTGTCTCCTTGATTGGACAGTATCTCTAACAACATGCAGGGGCCCACCACCGTCCATCTCGATCCCTCCCGGCGGTGTTATCGAGATCAACACAAAAGGACCTCTCCCTCGCTGGCCAGAGTACACGTATGAAGCCTCTTGCTATTAATCTACACCAGAACTGAACGCTAACGCATTGCCTCTAGTGCTGGGCCCAAACAGACTCCAACGTTTTCTGAAGAGCCCACAGAGTGCGAGACTGAATCAGCCGAGCTGTGCGTCACCAGCACTTCCTACAGCGTCACTGTCGATGCCACAACGACCAGCACGGTGACGAGTGATGTTCTATCCACTTGCGGAACCGTCTATGGCTGCAAGGTTGAAGACGTTGATCAGAGCGCGACCGCGACTGTCACAAGCACGGCTTCATCTCCTGAAGGCACAACGCTCTTTGGCAAAGAACAGTGGCCAGACACCTCGGAGAGCGATGAGGTTTTAGACGCTGCGGCCGCTCATGCTCAGTCAGAACTTGACAGGGTCTTCGGCATCATGGATCCAAGTAGTACCACAACATCCTCTGTTGAGAGTACCACTTCAACTAGCGAGGAATCATCCTCATCTTCCGACATGGTGACTGACATGCCAACGCTGACTCAGGACTTGCCGGAACCAACCATCTCCACACCTAAGGGTTCATCTTGCGCCGAGACAGAAACACACACGCAATGCGCCATGGGTCCAGGAGGCCAGCAAGCATGCATCGAGAGAACAAGCTGTGCGTCATGGGTCGCTACAACGACTGAGGAGACGCCGACCACGACCGAGGAGAGTGAGGAGACGTCGACCACCGAGAGCCCTACCCCGACTCTCAAGACTCCAGATCACTCCAACAATAGGAAACACTGCTATGACTCAGGCCAGAAGGCGGGCTATGGAGCCATCGAGGCTGCTGCTGAGTCCTTCTGCCACAATGTCGTCGACGACGACGAACAGGGCCCCATCAGGTCCAATTACAAGAAAGAGGACAAGAAAAATCCGCCAAAGGGTTACCATTTCATACTCTCCTTTGAGGTCTATGAAGGCTGCGGCTGGGAAGCCGACTATGATGAGTGCATGCGCTACATGCGGGTTCCCATCGACAGCTGCGACTGTTCTGCTAAGGGTAACAAACAGGGCGGCTGGGTTGAGAATAACTGTATTAAAGCCAGAATTGATCCGAATTCCGGTAGTTAGTATACACTAGATTTCTCTCTCCTCTGTTTTGAGATGGGAAATAATTCATGGGTTACATTGTATGACACTTTTGAATATATATGCATATCTATCCTATGTTAGATCATGATCCACATTGAGATGCGCACCCTTTAGAGACTGGTTGCATGGGTCTTGTGGCCAACTGTTATGGCTTGCCCCCTTGGGAGACCCATCCATCCATTCACTCGGGGCATGACTGTTCGTAGTGAGTCCGTTTTACTACCTTCAAGACTCTGATAGCACAGCAGTGCCTACTCAGATCCTTGCCCTCGCACTTGTCCCTACCCGAAGGAATGGTTTCTGAACTCGCTGCGTTGATTGTTAATTCTTGACCAGGGGGTCCGCCACAATGTCAAAGAAGACAGGATATAACACGTTAACGGGACTAAAACTCAATACCGTATCTGCTTCGCTCACCATGCCGTCTTTGTCTGCTATATATAGTCGGCAAATGGGAGCCGTCTTCCATGTTCTTTCTGTACTGGACAGGGCACTTCTCTTACACCGAAATTGCCCTCAGCAACTCATAAACTTTACCTCCATGGGGCTCCATTCTCTGTACTAAACGTTTAGTTATAGTACTAACTTATATATAGATAAGTTTAAAGATTTATTTTATAATTTATTCATAAAATTAAAAGCTCCTCTCGTAATAGACTGCCCTGAAATAGTGAGACAAATGCATCCTCCTGTTCTCGACCTATTACATCACCGTAGCCAACCCGTCGAAAACATCCTTCGTCTGTCTCTGCTAGAAGTAGCCCAGCATGCTCTCGCCACCTCAGACACCACAGTGTTTTAGGCCTCTTCTCATCAGCATCCAACCAGGCCATGCCCACGACATCTCCAGTGGCTAAGGGTAAATTTACTGCGTAGGTCTTGTCTCTCTCTTGCCGGAGGTAAATCTTTCTCAGAAACCCCTTTAGTCTGAGTGTCCCAGATTCAACTTGCCCTGTAGTATACCCTTTCGTCTTGAGCGCGGTGCGACATTCGAGAATCGTAATGAGACTCTCCTCCGCGGCTGGTCCAAAGCATACACTATTTTTGGTAGACGCCCATGACCAACTCGGCGCTACGTAACTGTTTGCACGCGGCTGTAGCTGCTGACTGACTGACTGGTCAATCATCCATCCGAGCTGAGCAGCTAACTGCTCCTTCCAAACCCCTGCCAGGTATGTTTCTTGGGTAATATGATGGAACCGCTCAGCAATAGCCGCAATTGCCAGCAACTTGTCAGTTTCCACAGTTAGTTGTCGATGGGAGTAGTCAATAACAACTTCTTCCCAGTCCCAATCGATGTCCCGTTTGTTGAAACCAATTTCTGAGAGATTCTCAGAAAAGAAAGCATGATGAAGTCGCTTTGCCCCATCACTGTACTCAGCACGCTCTTGAGCGCCTCCAGCGTGAATCTTGGCTGATTGGCATTCCCATCGCATGTGCCATGTGCCATAGATGAGTACTCGGGAAGAGAGTAGGCGCTCTTGGAGAGTCCACGCTCGATCGTTGATCGGTTCCAAGAAAGGTTGGTATGGTATTTCCTCCTCGATTGTTATAGCTCCATACTCTTCCTCCCCTGGGCATTGAAAAGGTAGCCTGAATTGAGGGTACTTGAGCCGATTCGTCTCTTGTCGGATATGAAGAAATCCCGATTGGCATGTCTCTGCGACTGCAGCAGAAATCGTCAAATAGCTAGCAGTATATATACTAGCCATCTTAGCCAGTTCTCGGATTTTGTCATCATCACTGTCTTGTATGATGCATAGTGCATCGATCCAGAGGTAACGGATATTGAGGGCTCGGGTGACGATGACAGCGTCCTGTATTGTCTGTGGCAACTTATCCATGTGGATTCTCTGCAACCTTTCAGAGATACTGTTTGATTCTAAGAGGATGGGCTGAGGCCCACCCCAGCAGTAACTGAGACTGACGTAGTGATCCTTTTGTCCTGGAAGGGCGGTGTGTAGCTTGAGATCCGGCCAGGCGTCGTGAGCGCCAACATCTAGCACCCTAGTCGGAAGATGTGCTTTTTGAATATTCTGGCATTTCTCATGTGTCTCCGAACATTCGTTAATCCATGTTGTGATTGTGTTCATGGTCGAATCAGGTCGCATATCAAGTACCAAGGGTCGAGCATTGACATGCGATGCTGCAGGATCTTCTATCAATTCCAAGGACAAGACCTTTATTAGCAACTTACAAATAAAATTATTGAGAAAAGATGAAGGGTTAACTTCAGGTGCTCACATACCTGGGGATGCGATAGCAGTAAAATACCCCAACACTGACAGTTGTCTCGGATCCAAGCTAGTCCTGTCTCTAGCACACATTATCAAACTTGAGATACCGTTATGGTTATCTCCGCTGGCTCTGAGATAGACAATCGGATCATCGTCAACTATTGGAATCTTTGGGTGCAATGCATTGAATTCATCGATATAGGCCCATGAAGTTAGTCGCAGTGCGCATGATGTCTCTCCTTTGCGACCTTGACAAAGCTGATAACCGCGACTATGACCACAAAGAGCTTGTAGAGCCTTGGCAGACGCTGCGATGCCACGGCAGATGTCGCAAGTGGTGGCTTTAGGGGGGAGTGTAAATGCAGGCATGAAAATAGAGTTTATATTATGAAAAGTTCGAAATAAAAGTGGCAGTAAATAAATATTCGCTGTATCCCTTTGTTTAAGGTATGTATCTTTATTGTCGCAAAATTAAATAAGAAGTAGTAAGGATAAGAGTACTTGAAAGAGCGGTCAGCGATGGCACAATGAGGCATAGAATCGTGCTCGGCCAATAATTACCAAGTAATTATATATCATGAGTCCCTACTTGTCAGAAAAGGGCGCTGCCTGCGGCAGTATGCGCCGCGGCTTTGGAGCAAAGCCGCTGAGGCTCCGGGATGAGACCTACTTAAATAGAGACGCTAGACGAATGAGAAGGAAAGTGAAAAAAAAAGAGCCTTTGGTCTATTAAAAACGCGGTGTGTATAATATATAATTATACTAATATAGCTATCTCGCCTTACTCTCCCCTCAGCCTCTGGTCAACTGCTCAGGTGGCGTGAGTGTGTCAAGGCAATCTTGGTTCCACCAGCCCTGCGAAAAGAGTAGCGCTCGCAAGATCGATGAGCGGCTCGGTCACTGTGGCAGCTTGTACGCAGAAGACCGCTAGATTTAAACTTGACGTACTGGCGAGATCCCTTCGTTGTGCTGAAGCAAGCTTATGACGAAACAACGCCCAAGAGTCCATTCCCGTACGGAGGTTAGAGTAGTTAAATACCCCTTAGGCAGATAGGTATGAGTCTTTGACTACATCTAGGCCGCAGGCGGAAAGAAGAATTAAACAAGGCCACTATGTTAACATTAGGATATAATGCTATGATATATTAGAAATATGTTCTTTATCATAGTTGAAGTCGGGATAACCGATAGATAAGATCGGCAAGGAACCCAACCAGACGACGTCTCTATGTCGCTCACACCGTGAAATCAAAATCGTCGTGAAGCATCCCAGGACTCTAAAGGAGGAGATCAGAACGCTGGCGCACGTCAGGGATGATTACTATAGTTAAGAGAAGTGCATGGAGTTGACTAGAGTTGTTGAAATGGGCTTGGAAGTTGGGCTGGGTGGCGTTGAATGTTGATATAAGGTTTAGCACTAATCCTTTCTGTAGGACTGGGCATTATATTGAAGTTGTCTATAATAAACTAGGTGTTAGCTAAAACACATGGGCTCACCAGCCATTTAATTACTTTTCGTTCCAGTCAAGAAGATTCACTTACAGCCTCGTCGATTTGAATTGCGCGCCAGGAGGGCCGAGTTAAGTTGAGTTGTTTAATTTCCGTTGAATTGTCAAGGATGTTTCACAAGGCTGCCTACCCGAAAAAGAAGAAGGCTGCGTGAGGATCAACACTGTAAAACCTCATTTGATACACACGGGAGGGGGGAGACACTAAGGCACGAATCGGAAGCGGTCATTCGTAGTAAAGTCCCGACCTCTCGTTTAATTAGCAGAGGGTCCTTTAGCGTCTCCAGGCTGCCGTGTGTATTTATTGAGTTTTTACGGTAGCACAAGCTGAAATGCATGTGAAGTGCCGAAGCATGGATTCCGGCGCCACGCTGAAGCTATTGGCCAACGCACAGTGCTTTTGGGTTTTGTCTTGCACAGAGTTAGCAATGCTTGACTAAAGATTGAGGCTACATGGATGGGGGAAAGGTCATGTGTTTTGAGTATTTACTCGCCCTCGTGGTAGGACATCGAGTTGCAAATTTCTAGTTTATGATCTAGAACGTCAAACAACACTACAACAGTTACTCAGGGACACGGGATCTCCAAGTATATCTTTATCGTGGAAACGAAACCCGTTGCTTCTAGCACTGTGTGCTGTGTGCTGTGTGCTGTGTTGTGTGACAGCTATGATGAACTTTGATGCACTTTGGCGCATTTGACCTACCCCAGCCTCCTGTTCCAGTTCTCTTCCCTTCCCTTATCTCCTCCCATCTTCTTCCGACAGTCTTTTCTCTTCCACAATGATCTAAGCCGCAACTCGCAAACCTTGGTGCTCTCCCGTCGAAAAACAATGTCGGTCGAACTGAATGAGTGGAAATTCGCGACAGAGGACAGATGCCCAGAAATCGAGTTTGATTGTATCCCCCCGAGTGCCTGCGCAAGACACCCCACCACCGGTAGGAATTACTGCTGCAATGCCGAAGTGGGAGGAGTTTGCTGGAACCAGGGCAACGCCGGAGAAGACGACGAGGTTACCAAGGCTTGCTCCACGGACGAGGATCTAAGGGGGTGGAGATGCATGAGGGGAAGGTTGGTCAGACCCTGAGCACGAACCCATAGCCCCCCTAACTGATAATCTACCAAGCGAAGAGTGTGTGAGAGGAGGAAAGATCAACCTGTGCACGTTGCCACGCAAAGAAGCAGAGAACCCGCTGCCCGAGATAGGAAGCTCCGTCCTAGAAGATATGTATTCTTCTTTGAGCGATTCGGCGCCCTCTGAAACGTACCTGAGCTTCGACCCATCAGCACTTATTACAGCGACACAAACCTCTTCCTCGATGGCCACTCCGACAACCGCCTCGATAACGGCTTCGACAGAATCGACTACCGCCGACGCAGCCAGTGCGACGGCAGCAGATAAAAACACGACCGATCCCGAAAGCGGACTGAGCGGCGGCGCCATCGGAGGGATCGTAGCGGGAGTCGTGGTTGGAGTGGCGCTGCTTGGCGTGGGAGCCTGGTATCTGCTGAGGAAGAAGCGGCACGAGAGGGTGACCAAAGTTGATAATCCGGGAGAGAAACAGAGTGATGCAGATCACCGATCACGAGACCGACAGATGGCAGAGCTTGGGTCGCGCGAGCTTCAAGAGTTGCCTTGACAAAGAGGTAGTTACCCATTCACAAGGTGGCCTGCCCCCATGGGGTTCCTTTACGACTGCTCTCGAATTTCTGGGTGGTCTGGAATTTCGCATCATGTCCCCCCGCTGGTGGTAGTTCTCTGGCTAGGTATTTGGCCTTGTTCTTCTGATTCTCGCTGCTTGGCTTCCTTTCATTGTCTTTTTGTTAGGTCTTGCGGAGTTATCCCTGGCATTTGACACTTGGAATTCACTTCACGATACTCTAGTAGTTAATACCACACACACACATTTTCATATGGTGACAGGCCCTATAATCTTTCACCCACGTGCCATGCTACTTTAAATGCAACTTAGATCGATATGAAACCCCTCCCCTCGTGGAACCGAGCGACGATACGTATGTTGACACCTATGATAGGAGTTGCAGTACTAATACCTAAGTTCTCTTATATAAGCCTGCAGGGGCGGGGTAGTTTTGGGTATCAAGATTCTGCCCAACTGGTCCCCTTGATCACATTCCCATCAAGTATGAGTACTCGCACGCACCTCATGCCTATGACATGCTAGCGAAAAGATCGTAAACTCTGTCACGCAAGAGAAGCCACAATGTCCACTCCCAAATGTCTATGTTCGGATGCCAATCGTCAAACAGAGACACACCCTCCACCTCCGCCTCCTACTCAAGTCTGGACTACGCCCGATCTCTGCGCACAGTGTGTGGCCATTGATCTCAACACTTTCATAGAGTCTTGTCAGTATTCGGACTCCAACCCACTCTGGCTGCGCGTGTCAAAATTATCTGGTTGTCCATTTTGCCAGTTTCTTCTCGCTGTCGTGTCCAGCAAATATGCATTGACCGATTTCGATGCCGACGTCGAATTAAGATTTTACGTGAATAAAGCTACCTCCTCGTTTTGGCAGCTTCATTTTGATGCCGATTTTGAGCGGTTCCACGTCATCGGATTAGATATCAAAGGCATTGAGGATGTCAGAAAAAAAGAAGGCGGAGACGCTTATGCCTCGGAATTCTCGCTTTCGTCTACATGTCAAGGCAGACCCGACGACGAAACGCCTGCTTTCAGTCTCCGACACCTACCATCGGCTTCGATCGATTTCGCAATCCTAAGAGGGTGGCTCGGCTACTGCAATCATCACCATTCAGAAGCTTGTGGCATGTTCCCGAACTATCCCGAGAAAGTTCCTGGTCTTAAGGTGATCGACTGCAAAACTGGTTCCATCATCGACGCACCGTATGGTTGCAAATTCGCAGCCCTAAGCTATGTGTGGGGAGATTCAAATGCGGGAGACATGAAGAACCGGGAATCCTTACCAAGAGATGTCCCAAGGACCATCAGCGACGCCATGGATGCCGTGCTACGCCTCAATCTCCAGTATCTCTGGGTAGATCAGTACTGTATCGACCAGAGCAATGCAGAGGAACTACAGCAGCAGGTTTCAATCATGGATATCATCTACCACCTCGCCACTGTGACGATTGTTGCAGCATCCGGCAAAGACGCATCCTTCGGTCTTCCCGGAGTTGGACTCACCCCACGCGAAGAGCAACCAGCAATCAATCTTGATGGCCGCATCTGGATATCTTCTTTTGTGAATCCTAAGACGAAGATCAAGGCATCTAAATGGTTTTCAAGAGGCTGGACTTACCAAGAAGGACTCGCCTCTCGACGACGTCTTATCTTCACCGAGGAGCAAGTTTATTTCGAGTGCAACCACATCCAATGTTGGGAAACCCTCGCCTATGACTTTCACCGACTACACCTGGTACACGATGATTCCTTCACCTCACTATTCCAAGGGGGGTTTAGTCATGAGAACACTGGGGGGCTCGATAAGATCCTTCAGGAGTACACGAGGAGGGATCTATCATTCCAAAGCGACGCCATCAACGCCATCCGTGGCATATTTCGCACATTCTCAACAATGCCATCGCCAGTTCGTCACATATGGGGTATACCAACGGATTACTACCGGGGTGTGAACTCGGTGTGGCCGCCTAACAAGACGCCGATCCATGGAACAGAGTTTCCAGGACATCTTGAATCAAAGTTCACGAGAGCTCTCTGTTGGTATCTGGGCCAACCTTCAAGACGTAGAGAGGGATTTCCGTCTTGGTCTTGGGCTGGATGGTTGGGAGGCTTGTCACCTTCTTATCCCTGGGGAACTGGATATAGAGTTGCCGAACCAGCTGGTGTGAAGGTATGGATACAAACAAATAATGGGACTTACGAAAGACTGAGTGAGTCGGTCATTGCGCTTATGAACAGCCTGGATGATCCGAACTCAATGTACAGGCCGATACTCCGCGTTGAAGCCTTGGTTCGGAAAGTGCGGATCAAACATGTTGCTGGCGGATTTTCCGATATGAAAACGCACTACCAACACACCAACCCGGATCCCACTTACTTTGTGTTTTGTACCGATTCACCTGGAAGCAATCATCGCACATACTACTGGCCAGTGGTGCTCACCGCGCAGGTTACGCAGGACGATGAGCTCCACCGGGAAATGTGTGAGGAGGAGTTTGACTGTATCGAGCTTTCCAGCAATTCAGAGTTCGCGATTCTCCTTCGGAGGGTCGGGAAAGTTTCAGAGAGAATTGGCCATGTCGATCGTTTGTGGCCACACGTATCATGTGATTCAGAGGGCTTCCGGGAGGATTCTGAAGAACTTGAGGATCATGACTTATTTGATTATATTCCATTCCGGAAGCAGTCAACATTACTTGGATAATCAGATTCCAGGCGAGTTTCATTCTCAATTAGTTATAGTCCTTTCTACAATAAAGTAACAAGCTCCAATATTATAAAGGATAGCTCTGAAGCAGTTCCCTACTTATACTTGAGCGCATCACATCGTGTGTGTGGGTTATCACTTATCAGGAATTGCTGTGCTGGGTACTTCAGGATACTTGAGGGGGCGCCGATGATCCTTTCGGAGATAATAAGCAGAGATAAGAAAGAACCACTCATAAACCAGCGCTGATCTGCACTGCATTTTTAGCTCATTGCTTATTCCAACACGACCAACACCCTCATGCTTGTGAACCCCTCAAGTAGAATCTTCACCTCCACCTCCACATCCCAGCTTCATGTACGGACAGTGCATCTACGAATAACTCATCAAGTTTTATATCCTAACCCTTCTTACCAGTCGGTATGACTGATTTTATCTATACTCCCCTCAAGCAAGGCGAGATACGCCTCCTCCAGCTTCAATGGAACCAAAGCGACTCCGTCCTCGACGCCGTGAAATGTACCATCTCAAACCACCCCCTCAACGCCCAGAGCTTCACAGCCTTGTCCTACACCTGGGGCACTGACGAACCATCGCATGACCTCCTCCTCAACGATAAGCTTATTAAGATCCGCCATAACCTACACGCCTTCCTTTCCCACGCGCTACCCGGCAGCAGCTCAAGGCTATCCCGCACAGTAGGTCCCATCTGGATCGACGCCCTCTGCATCAATCAGACCGACGAAGCCGAAAAGGCTTCACAAATCGCGCAAATGGGCTCAATCTACGCCACCGCAAGCCGCATCGTCATCTGGCTAGGCACCGCAGACGAAGCTAGCAACACGGCCATGGAATTCTACGCCCGCACTACCTCGCTCTGGGCCAACAAACAACTGTCCGATCAGACCATTCCCATGACGGAGGGTGAGCGCGCAGCAATCGAGGGCCTCACCCGCCGGAGCTACTGGTCTCGAAGTTGGGTGTACCAAGAAGCTTCCACTCCGGGCGTTTACCGGGAATTCTGGTGCGGAAGCAAGGCTGTCTCTTTTGATGTTCTCTGTGTCGCCAACGCCCTGGCTCATAGGCACATGACTGCTCTGGGTAGCCTTCTCCAGCCAAGTCCCTGGAACCGGCGCGTCTCGCTTCTAAACGAGCTTTCCGATCGCAGACGGGCGTCAGACCGCTCCAGTTTCCTCTGGCTGCTACTGCAGACGCAGGGCCTTGAGGCACATGATCCACGGGATAAAATCTTCGCCCTACTTCACATCTACGCCGATATGCAGGGCAAACCGATCTCACTAGAATACAACGTTGCTCCTGAGGAGTTGTTCCGATCCACTGCGGTCTTGATCCTCAACACGACGCGAGAGTTGGATTTGTTGTTGTTTTGTTCCATCGGACAATACAAGAAACTAAAGAGCTGGGTACCTAACTTTTACCAGTTCACGTACTCCAGACTTGGTTTCACTTATCGCGAGTTCTTTAGCGCCGGAGGAGGAACTGCGCCGCGGTTTTCTCTTGATTCAGCTGGCGTGAAACTCTCTGTTGTAGGGTTACGAGTTGATATTGTCAAGTCTGTTCACAAGGCCATGAGAGATCCCGCGCAATGGGGGGATTACACTGACAGATCCGAGTTCTGGCAGCCCATTTTCTCGCCGTGGATGCGCTCTCTCGCCGGGTTTGTGTTCCCAAACGCGTGTGATGGAGAGTATGTTTCTGGGGGGACGATTTGCGAAGCAGTGGACTGGGTTCTTGCGGCGGGTATCTCTCCTGGCTTTGGGTCGCCCACTCGTGGAGAAGTGACTCACTGGCCGCTCCGTGAGCTCGCTGCTTCTCCATCGGGGCCGGACATCCAGGCAACAGGGTTGGCCTTTCAGGATTTGCTGCTGCGGGTAGGCGACCAGGCTGTCTTCTGGACGGAGAGGGGATACCTTGGGTTTGGAGACTTTGATGCGCTTGCTGGGGATGTGTTGGTTGTATTGCCGGGTATGGCGATTCCGCTCCTACTGCGGCCTGTGATTGGTAATGAGTGGAAGGTTGTTGGGCCATGTTTGGTGAAAGGCGTTATGGATGGGGAGGCGTTGGTACTCAAGTTTAAAGAAGAGGATTTTGTACTTGTTTAACTTTTGTTATGTGAGTTGCTATTATGATTATTATTATCCTCAAATGATATCTCGACTATGCATATGCATCCAACCCTACTCCTTTTGCTCCTAACAAAGGTACCTATTTTAAAGCAAGTTTTCTACTTATATAGGGCATAAGCGAGATTTAATAAGCCTATATATATCTAAGTATTATAGATTAATTCCTCCGCGCTAATATAATTAACTAAGCTTAGACCTAAATTATAGGTTTATCTTTATTAATAAATCTAAGGTATTTTAACCCCTTTTCTTTATAAAAAAATAAGGCTTTTTTAACCCTATTTTTAATACTTATTATTATAAAACGCGCTTTATTTAATAATTATAAGCC
>JABCKD010001999.1:0-14361 GCA_013186415.1 Fusarium sp. NRRL 66088 | reverse complement strand
ATCTAAACGACGGCTCACCATACAAGCAAGAGCAAGATGAAATGAAGATGACCTGAAAAGCACCGAGATTTTGGATGATCCCCTGTATTGGAAGGTTGTAGTTGTGTCATTAGCGATGAGGATCCATGGGATGGACGGAGGGACCCTTGGTTAGCGGACGGCCCCATCCACGGATCCATAATGGAATGAATGAATGAATCGAGGGCCTAGCCTCATTTACATTTAGGTGTACTACTGTATTTTACTTGGGAGCACTTTTGACACTTCTATGAGCCAGGCGTTGTTGCGTTGCATGTTGTCGTACCCAGGCGATCGATCCATGTTAAAGCTGGGGGAGAGACATGTGATCCATCCAATAGGTGTGATGTGAGATGCGCAGCCGCCGCGTGCGTCTTGTTTCTGATGACGATTTCGAAACAGTTTCCCCCAGCTGATGTCATGCGTAATCAGCTGGAAAGCTCGTGTCTCGTCTGGGACTGTATCATGTCTTCATTCGCGAAGGAGAGAAGAGCAACAGTAGCAGTGGCAGTGGTTCCTTTGGATACCAGAGGCATGGCATGGCATGGCAGGGCTGTCGTAATTCCCAAAAATCTCATGGGCGTCGGTCCATCAGAGGTGGGGGTTCTCTTGACACCATCCCATCCATGCCATGGGGAACGGACGGGATGTCTGCTTTCTCTCTGTGTTGGTGGGGGATAGGCTACGTGGGAGAGAGAGAAGGAAAAAGGTAGAGGTTGGCTTCTGATGAAGTGAACTAATCTACGGGCTTGTCTGGGCTCTGCCACAAAGGTTCCCCCTCCTGATGGATAAGATGCGTGTACTCGATACAAACAAGGACAAGTTTGGCTATCTTGTTGATTTTGTTCCACACCTTTTCCCCTCTAAATGTTGTGAACCTTTTTTTTTTTTCACTTTCCCCCCCACGCAAGGGTTCAACCTGTTAAACCATGATCCCTCTCTCACACAAGATGGCGCCAAGGGTGTGGGCTCTTGTATCTTTTTTTTTCCCTCTTTGTTTTCTCCTGAAAGTACTCCCATGTTGACGACACACAGATGCACACGGGAGGAGTACATACATACACAAACGTATTTTTTGGGGGTTGCAGATGGTGGCGCTTTGCCTTGGGGAGGAGAATGCAGGGTCGTTGAGAAGAAAAACATGGCAAAAACGGGGATGGGGGAGGAGGAGGGGAAGTCAAGAGAAACGTTTCGGGATAACAAGCCATAATGGAGATTGGTGTCCGTAACGTGTGAGCAATCAGATCTTGATGAGAGAAGCTGTCAAACAACACTAACAAAGATATGTCACTATTGCCCGGTCCTTTGGTAAAGAAGAATGCTACAACATGACAGGTTCATCAAGTGCCGGCCGGACCTTTGCTACGAATGGAAACAAGAGCGATGGGAAGGAAGGTCACTCACTCCTCGTCTCTTTAATGTGCGGCTTTTTCTTCCCTCGTGTTATTGTGTGTGTCTTGCAGATCGTCCTAGATAGTAGACGCTTCCACCGCTTCTAGCCTCCTTCACTAACACAGAAGCATCCGATGCCGATGCTACCGGCTCACCCTCCGAAGACCGCGCCGTTGAACGAAAGTCCATCAAGCCCAGCATTTCGGTAGCATCGCGCGGAAGGAGTCCCATCTCCACTCCCCTGGGGCTTGTCTTCCCCCTGGCTGGTTGTAGGGAAAGTGAAAAAAGAGGACACTTTTTTTTTCTCCCCTACTACGTAGTATAGAGTCCTTTACTTGATTGCTTTCTTTTTTTTTTTCGTTCTTCGGATAGGACAAGTCCCGAAGAGCAAGTTTCTCCTCTTGCACGCTACCAAATTTACTCCCCGAGACGGCGTCAACACCGGAGGAGGTCCGGCCGGAGGACCGGTGTGTTGATCGGAGGCTAGCACGCGGGACCAAGGATTGCTTGGGCCTACTACCCCTTGCGGACCTACAGGCGATGGATGAATGGGTTCCTCGGAGAAGGAGGACATGGAACGTTCGTTTTTTTTTTCTTGTTCCCATCTCCATGGTACCCTACCTAGGCTACGGATACTAATCCATGGCTGTTGTTGTCACTCATTCCGGTAGAATAACGGAATTACACCAAAGGGGGAAGGTAAAATCAGGGGGCACGAAAGAGAGAACGAGAAACTTTTTGATAGAAGCCGGGGAACAGGGGATATTAGGTCCCGGAACCGGGGTGTGTGGGAAAAGTGAAAGTGAAATGGATGATACATGAACCCTGGAAGACGACAAACAGAAAAGGGCCATCATCTACCTAGGTATTGTTATTCCGGACAGACACGGATACTACTAAACCTCCTAGACTCTGGCCCTTACACGTAAGAGTTGAACGACATGACAGAATCTCCTAAACCGTCATCACCTGCATAAAACCAAGCTTCCTTCCAACGTCAGATTTTTTACATCAGCCCTGCCCAATGTTGGGGTTTTCTCGTAGATACATACAGTACCGAAACTGTTATTAGTTTGCGGATAAAAGTCAAAAGCCATTTTTCTTTCTTTCTTTCTTTCCCCGATCAATAAAGCAAGCCTCTTTGGACGGGTAGCGCTAAACACAACCGCCCCTACTACACCCCCTCCTCTCCCCGGAACATCCAAGACTAGCCGCTGGATCAGCCGAAGGAGTCATGACGGGAACATTCATGTCCCCAATCTATTAAATGCATGTCAGAGTGCTAAGCAAGGCAAGGCAAAAATGGGCTTAACTAGCAAACAAAGTGGACAGGGCCAAGAATTGGGCTTTTTTTTGTTGTCAAGAGACTCCAGAACCAACGTTGTCATTCATCATCACGAGATTCACCCCCTCCCTCCCTTCAAAAAGGTGGCAGAGACATGTTGAGACGACCGACTAGAAGCCAACGTTTCGCCACGAACCAGAAAGAGACGATCCAACATCTTCTAGCTCGTTTCACCATCACCAAAGAAGCTTTAACTTCTTTTCTCATGGTCAACGGTATTCCATTCCATTGCCTTGTTTTTCCAGACCAGAATTTTGACGACAACAACCGTAAGCCTCTTTTTTTCAACTCCCGAGACACGAATCATGTCCATCGGGGGAGCTTGTTGATGTCATTGACCGATCATGTCGGTCTAGTGATGGGTAGCTATCGGCCTAGTCTACCTAGGTAGCGGCCGAAGAACTGACGATGGCTTCGTCACAATCACCATATACACAATCGGCAATTGTCAGCGGCTGCAGTAGGACGAAAGGCGACCAAAAAAGAGGGTAAACTCTGGCAAAGACGACTCATGTTCTTGAATGGTTTGCCTCTTGATCAACCTCTCCTCGAGTCAGGACCAAATCTCCAGGCTGAGACATGGCAACGACCATGACGATCTTCTGGCTCAGTTATCCCATCAAGGGCCAGGCTTCAACTATACCAAAGACCAAATTCCCAATAAATCATAGCATCATATCCCAATGCTAACACAGTGGCAACGACCATGACAGTCGAGCCTTAACTGCCGAACAACCAGGCTACTAACAATGAATCTCAGTCTTACATCACATGCTAAACACAACAGACACATAACAGGCACACAACAACAAATCATTCATGTCAACAAGAGAGTATGTACGTGAGAGATCATCTCTATTCAATAGACACATAGAGACCTCCATAACCACCTGGCATCCTCGGAGCCATTTGCCGCGGCTCCCTTTCCATGACGCCATAGTCCATACCCAAGAACCGTCGCCGCTATTTGAATTGTAAACACAAAAAAAAGGGGGTTGCTATATCCCAGTTGAGATCGATCCGGAATTGTCTATCCAAGAAAAAATTGACATTGAAGTGAAGAGAAGTAGATTGCGAGATGTGTGATCCGTCCAGCCTGAGGCTAGGCTCATGACAACATCTTCAAACAAAATACTCTGATATATAACGACAAGGAAATTCCATCATCACTCCTTTGTCGCGTGCTGGTCCCCAAACGGACTGCTGTCCCGCCTTTGGGAAGACCCAGGCTTCTCGTTCTCGATTGCCGACTCCTCAATCACAGCTCCGAGGCTGGGCGCCTTGTTGGACTTTTGAGGGCTTGGTCGGTCAGGGGGATCAGAGAAAGGACCTTGGTCTACTGAAGGAGAGTCTTCGATGATGGTGATGGCACTCGAGTCTCGAGTAGCGATGGCGCTTGGTGTTGTGGGTCGCGAGGTTCCCAGTGATGATGATGCTGTTGTTGAGCCCGTTTCGGACTTGTTGCTTCCCATGTCCACCTTCTTTAGTGTTCCAACCTTGACCACCTGTGCACGAGCCTGCGTAGCAGTGTTGGCGCTGTTGAGGAATGTCGAGCCGACGCTGAAGGCACTGGCACCACTCTTGGGGCGACCTCCGCCGAACTTCTCAAAGTCGATGCTGGGAACCGGGGGAGCATTGCCCTCAACGCTGTTGTTGCCGACGGACTTAACACTGACAACGGTGGGCTTGGCGCGCATTCCAGTCTGGGCGGGCGTGAGCACCTGGGCCTGCTTTCCGTAGATGGTAGAAGCAACGCTGGATCGAGGAGCATATGAGGTTCGGGCGTATGAGGTTCGGTCAGAGTAGCCAGAAAGACCCGAGTAGGTTGAGTCTCGGAGGTCGCCAGGAACAAAGAAATGCTGATCGTCGTTTCCTTCACCTCGGGCGGCTGCGGCGTGGTGCATAGGGATCGGGGGAACGGGGGGAACAAGAACATTCGGTGATGTAGGAGTTGCTCGGTTCGTAACGCCGGGAATATAGGCGATCTGGATAATGTTGGAGGCTCGGGTGAGGACGGTGGAAGCGATCGAGTGAACGGTGTGTGTCGAGGGTGGTCGGGTTCCCCTTGAGGCAGCATCCTTCTCTGAGCCTTGAGGGGCATCCACGTCCTCAACGTAGATGGAAGTGGGAATCTGTGACCTCTTAGGTCGGACACAGAACCTCCATACTAGATATGTGATGATGACGATCACGACGACACCACCGACAACACCACCAACGATTGCGCCGATGTTAGGACCGTCGGAGCCCTTGTCGGATGAGGCTGCAGATGTCTTGTCGCAAAACGATGTAGGGCACTTCTGACACTCGAGGGGAACGGTAAATCGGCATTCACTGCCTTTGGGGCAGTCGGGGCATTCGAGTTCGGTGCTTTCATCGCATTGGATACACTCGCCGTCTCGAGGAACGAGTTGGTACGCTAGACAAGATGATCAGAAGCCGTCGACAGGCAAATGGGATGAGCCATGTTAACTTACCCATACTAACTTCGTTCAGGTCCCTCGCGACGACATATCCAGGTCCGTCCAGACCTCTGGACGAGAAGTAATGAAGCCCCTCCATGTTGATATCCAATAATGAGAGACTAGTAAGAGGTTGTAGTGGTCGATAGCCCCAGATTGACAGGTGTCGATCACTTGAGATGATCAGTCAAGCCTAAGTTGGGCGGTTATAGGCGTAGGCTTGGCGATGGGCGTATGTCGATGGTGGTTTGCGACAGATGGTTGACAGTATAAAAGAAAAAAAGGATTGAACAGTTCGCCGAGTCCTTTTCACGCGAGAAAGGATAAGTCTATTTTCAGGCTCGAGTTGAGAAGAGTCGGCAAAGTGGTGGGAGAAAAGGCGAGGAGAGTGAGGAAGAAACGAGTGGATTCTGAGGCTAGCTCGGATGGAAAAGAAGGCTGGTTAGGAGGCGCAAGAAGGAGACATAATCGGCCAAGGCGACGGATCAAGAAGTGAAGTGAATGGATAAGAAGTAAAAGAGTCGTCGAAGGCTCCGCTCGAGTCGATTTGACGGGTTGACGGTCGATGGATTTGCTTGCGTTCGTGCGGGATACGATCGTTTGGACGAGGAGAACGATGAAGGAGCGAGGGAAATCCAAGAGGGCCTGGAGGCAAAGACTCTCACTCAAATCAAAGAAAAGAGTCAAGGAAAGCGCCGGGAACTTGGTCTTGCGACCGACTGGGCGAGCGCTGCAACCACATTGGAAGCACGAGGGGACGGGGTGACAGGGGCAGCCCGCCACACTAGGATCCTTTCGGCCATAGCGAAACAATTAAACGGCGCGCCATCTATTCGCACCGTGTGCTATGGTGCCGCTGCCCCTGATTCTGGAGTCCGCGGGGTCAGTGATTGTGTGGAATGCCCTTGGCCATCCCGGCCAGCAACCCACAGCCCAGTGTTTGAGGCCCCTGATCATCCCGGATATGCACTGTGCAGTTGGACGAACTGGGCACTGGGCTGGTACCTTGGCCAACGAGCGGTTTCCTTTCAATCACAAGTACCTCCCATCTCTTTCCCTGGTCCAAGCATGAATGAATGAGCCCAGGTTATACCTCAGGTACCGCAGGCCACCAGCCAGCTTCAGGTGAACACCAACAGGGCGGCCCGGATCCAAATGGATAGATGCAACCAACCTACGACCAACTACGGGCAGCTACCGACGGAGACGTACGGTAACTACGGTTCGAGAGGCTCAGAGCCCTGCAGGCATCGCCCAAAGGCAGCGATCGAATGAGCTGCGAGAAACACCTCCTCACGATGCAGTGTTGCCATCTCCATCATCTAGATCCATGCCTTGCTCTGGCCAACCACGACGACAAAGGCCTCTTCTCTTCAGGCCTCCCTCCTCCACTTGGCGAAATCCACCCGTGGGTAGCACAAACTGCCTCTCCACCACCCTCTTTCACAACCGGCTGGCCAGTGAGTGGCGCGAGTTTACATGCCAGACTCGGGCGGGCGTTGCAGAAACACTCTTTTTTTTGCCCGCACGCGCGTCCCTCAGTTCGAAACAACCCCCCGATGCAAGACCCTGCGGAGGAGTCGGGTCCCCGCTTGAAGGCATTCCAGAGATAGATACCTGCCCGACCACGGCGTGATGCGGTGAATCTCTGCCGTGGCAGTGGCTGTGGTCGTTAGCGAGTGCATTCTTCTTTGTTGAAACGGTTGCAGTGCTTGGTGTTGTCTGAATGGCTCGCTCAGCAGCAACGCATCTCAAGCCGACCAGTGGCTCATTTGCCCATCGACGAATCACAGCACGGTCATGCGGCCGCTTTGTTGGCCTCATCTCACCTCGCAGGTCCAGAAGCTTGCTCCGAACATATTGACATGGAATTGTTTGTTCTCGTCCAAGCCAGTGAGCGAGTTTAATCGGTCCCTGTTGAAATATCTGATGTTTCCTACCCTACCCTAGGTGTGATCCCGTTTCTAATTCTCTCCGGATCACGCATGCTACGCTGCAGGGCACGCGAAAATCTTGCCATTTCACCGTGCGTCTTATATCCAGCTGTATTATACCGATAATGATCGTCTTTATTAACCACTCCTGGGTTTGGATGTTTCTTCGCTACTGATCAGGCTTGTTGTCTACCTACCTAAGCACAACATGTGTTCTTGGCTATCACTAACACAGCCGTTGAGCCTTAACCGAACTGGGCCACCAAACATCAAGCCAGGCGAGATGCTTCCGCAACCGTGATGGATGGAGTCCTCCATTCACCGTCAACCAGAGGCATCGCTCCCTTCCGGTAGCGACGGTGGCTTATATGTGGCATGACGTCCCGTCGTTGGACGTGAAGGTTCATATTGACTGAGAATGGAACTCGGCATCCTGTTGCCTCGGTGCGCTGTCACGCCCACTTACCGATAACTCAAGAACAACACTTGTTGCTTGATTCCAGATAGAGTCTGCTAGATTACGTGGGCGGCCGAAGAACGCGTCACTTTCCATATTTTAAGACTTCGGGTCCTCGATGCAGAAATAAACATTTCTCGACCGTCGTCATGTCGTCGCCGCAGCATGCTTCCAGACATTGAGCGGGCCGTGGCCGGGGAACGACAGCCATTTAGGGTAGCACATGTCGTTTCCCGTCCCAATTCATGGGAACACACGGCTCCAAGATGCTTCGATACTACAGCCAGTGACTAATGTCTCGGGTGGTGAACCGAGCACGGGAGCTCCATGCTTCGGGGTCGAGCACAAGAGATCGTGACGGCAAGTCAAATTGGCCCACCGTTCAACACGGGGCATGGCCACCCATCCGGAGATTTCCTCACCCAGGACACATGTAACGTGTGGTAGGGCAAAGCTGTATTCCAAAGTTGTGCGTGCGCTCCCTCAAGCAGTGTCGATATTGTTGTTGGCAGAGGAATACGGTCTCCACAGCGGCTGGCCTTACATATATTGTCGAGGGCGGCCGTGACAGATTATCTCGCGATTATCTCCACCAGGAGGTTTCAGGATAAGCCCTTGGCCAAAAAGGAATCCCGTCTGAAAATCGCGGCATTTGCGAGCCTTAGATGTGTCCTTGGCCAGAAACGTCTCTCGGCGTTTCTTCTTGAGAGGATAGACCTGGGGAACAACGAGCCCATTTGGGCGGGCCGCCCATAAGCTGCTGACGTGAGGCGGCGAACATGTCTTACACGCAGAAGAGCCCGGACGCCATGGGTACGGTTCGGACTTGATCGCATCCGTATTGCTCGTCGACTGAGGGCTATTGATGCATCTTTATCAGGCACCACGATGCAGTCAGATTTGCCGAACCAGTGGTCTCGCCTTATGCCCCAGAGTTGGGGGCTTAAAAACTAGGAGCGGAGTGAAGCCGTTTTGTTGCATTCAAAGCTGACAGCTGCCATGCCTACCCATGTCTTGAAGGCTGAACAAAGGAGAGAGAGAGAGTTGGAGACCGACCAAAAGGCGGCCAACGCCGTGCTAGCGTCTTCACGACAACATGCCTGCGCCCCAATCTCGCACTCCAGCCCCAGGGCTCGGCTTCATCCCAGCCAATTTCACCAAGCAGGGGTGCTATTTTTGGAAGCACAACTGTGGCATACGGGAGGAGGCTTTGGCTGTGTTTCGGACTAAGAGCCAAGTTGACCCAGTCGGCCGACTCAAGGGGGGGATCTCCATTTGAACTTTCCAGATGTCACTGCAACTCTCGAGTGGACGGGTTCACAGAGCGATGCCCGGTACTTGTGGGCTCTCGCTCTGTATGGCAGGGAAGAAACACAGACGCAGACACGGACACTGACACAGGCATATGCCTCTTCTGGGCGTCCAGTCCGGGTCCCAGTACTGTGCGTTGGCAAGTCAGCGCCAACCTCCCTCCCAAGCCCAGCCCAGCCAGCCCAGCCCAGGACATGGGCAAATCTGACGCTGACAAGACAAACTGCGACCTAACTCTGTAGGTGAGCGGGCTTGCCACGAGGCGTTCCAACAGACTCAGCCGTCTGAGGCAGGCCAATGGTCAGTGGGAAGGATCGTAAGCCGGCAGGGCTGGGTGCGGGTACCGCTCGCTCGCCGACTAAGGGTGAAGGACTGAGGCGTGAGGATCACTGCCCTAGGAGGCTCGACGGGACCAAACCTGCGAAGCCCGGGCCCTTTTGGGGGAAATTAGGGACCATGCTCCGTACCGTACAACGCATACACGCATGGCTTCTGGCTGTGGCGGGAGAAAGGAGATGGAGCTTGAGGCGTGACGGCGCTGAAGGGACCAGATATGGCACCAGACCTTCTGGAAGGTGACCATTCTTCTCCTCATCAGAGCCTGCACTGCGGAATTGGAGGGGGGGACGATGAACAACGAGGCCCAAGCATCCAGTCCCGTAGGCAGGTAAGCAGCAGCCGCTGCCGTACACAATTCCAAAGGCGGCGTGGCATCTCCCGGCGGCATGATCCATGGATACGCAATGCAAGATGTCAGGGGTGCCCGTCAAAGTCAAGCAACGTCTCCATTTCTTTGGCACTTTGGTTTCTCCATTAATTTGCCGGCCAAGAGATCCAACTGACTGTCAGACTTTCTGAGTGCGAAAAATACCGAGCCGCGTTTGCGTTTGTACGGTGAGCAGAAGCCCCATGGATGGTTTGAGGTGGCTGATGAGAGAGAGCCCAGCCCGCCGCCGCCTCCTCCAGCCAAGGCACCCCGAATTGGGGATGACGAGCCAGGATGCTGCGTCCGGTAGGGAGGAGGCTGACTTGCTGGAGGAAGCAAAGCAGGTAGCTGCTTGGAGCTAGCAACGCGCCTCCTGGAGGTGGCCGCCCGTAGAGACCTGCAGAGGACCAGTAAACTCTGGGCGGGCTGCCCGTCAAGTTAAACGGGTGCTGTGCTCAGCGGGCATTGGAGGGGGCTGCAGCTTTGGGCGCGGTTGCAGAGGTATCCTGAACAGGGTTATCCGGCTGCAGAAGCATCCAGAGAAAAGGGTTCACAGGCTGTGTCCTTGATGCTGCTTGCGAGATGCAGAATTGGAAGCAATTGGGTCCATCTTCAGCCTCTCAGAGGCTGGCGGCGTGTCTCTGAGTGGGAACAAGGATGCGAAGATGGGATGGATCCTCCCCCCCAAAACTTACGGCGGAGTGGCTCAGCATGCTTAGCGCGTAGCGTAGGTACCTACCTGTAGCCAGTCCAGTGCAAGTCCCCTATTCCATCTTACTCTCTCCATAGGTCCCGTCCAGTTGAGCGCAGCAGCTTGCTTAGGTTGCAGGGCCGTGAGCCGTGGAGCAAAACGAGATTCGTCCCCCCGGGCCCTTCATCAAAACATTTCGTCAGAAAAAACCCTGCTGCTTATTGCTGGCCTTCTTTTTTCCCCGTCCCCTTCCCGCCATTCAAACCTCGCTCTTCCCTCTCCTAATTCTGACTTGACTTTTTCTTGTTCCTTCTCATCCTTTCCCCTCCCTCCCTCCTTAACTAACCATCACCATTCTTTAGAGGCTGGCGCCTCGAGTTTTGTCACCGTTGCCAGGGCTTGTTGCTGCGTTTTACCAGTGGACCTAGAAGGCAGCTCCCACACGCACGCCCGTGACCTGCATTTGGATCTACTTCCTCCTGTTTCAGCTCCTATCCCCAAACAACACAAAGGAGCATCCTTCCCTCCATCATCGCCATCGCCAAAATCCATCCATCGCACTTGGATCCGAATCGTTTTTCTGCGCTGAGCGGCTCCGGGAGCATTACTATTCACCATGGCGTACAATGGCCGTGATCAGGAGTACGGGGGACACCCGATGCAGGACATGCCTGGTGGTGGTAGCGTAAGTACACCATTTTTTCTGCTCTGCTTACGCCTTGAGCTCGCACATGAGATCTCGGAATGACTAACTTTTACCGTTCAGCAGTATCACCTCCCACCCCAGGAGAACGACGAAGAGCAGGGCCGTGGCCTCCTGAACTCTGGCTATGACCAAGATCGACTCGGCGCTCGTACTCCCCCCGACCGTCCCGTCTCAGCCTACAGTCTCACTGAATCTTACGCCCCGGGAGCTTCGACGACTCCTCAACCGGGAGCTGGATATGGCGAACACACCGGCAGCTTTGGCCAGTTTGGTGCCAACCTCGACCAGCCCGCCCCCTTTCCCCGACCCGACTCTGCTTTTGACCCCGAAGACAGCTGGGTCGAACGACAGCAGCAGCCCCAGATTGGAAAGGCGGGTGGCCTGAAGCGCTTCAACACTCGAAAGGTCAAGCTCGTTCAGGGTTCCGTTCTCAGCATCGACTATCCGGTGCCCAGTGCCATCAAGAACGCTGTTCAGGCTCGCTACCGCGATGTCGAGGGTGGCAACGAAGAGTTCATGAAGATGCGATACACAGCCGCTACCTGTGACCCTAACGACTTCACCCTGAAGAACGGTTACGATTTGCGACCTCGCATGTATAACCGACACACTGAGTTGCTTATTGCCATTACCTACTACAACGAAGACAAGGTTCTGCTTGCCCGAACTCTGCATCACACTATGCAGAATATTCGTGACATTGTCAACCTTAAGAAGTCAACTTTCTGGAACAAGGGTGGCCCTGCCTGGCAGAAGATTGTCGTGTGCTTGGTTTTCGACGGTATTGAGAAGGCCGACAAGAACACCCTTGATGTCCTCGCGACTGTGGGTATTTACCAGGATGGTGTCATCAAGAAGGATGTCGACGGCAAGGAGACCGTTGCTCACATTTTCGAATACACCTCCCAGCTCTCCGTCACCCCCAACCAGCAGCTCATCCGACCTACCGACGACGGCCCCCAGACTCTGCCGCCCGTCCAGATGATTTTCTGCTTGAAGCAGAAGAACAGTAAGAAGATCAACTCTCATCGTTGGCTCTTCAATGCCTTTGGCCGTATCCTGAACCCCGAGGTGTGCATCCTGATCGATGCCGGTACCAAGCCCAGCCCCCGATCTCTGCTGGCCCTCTGGGAGGGTTTCTACAACGACAAGGATCTCGGTGGTGCTTGTGGTGAAATTCACGCTATGTTGGGTAAGGGCGGCAAGAAGCTGTTCAATCCCCTCGTTGCTGTCCAGAACTTCGAGTACAAGATCTCCAACATTCTTGACAAGCCTCTTGAGTCTGCATTCGGTTACGTCAGTGTGTTGCCCGGTGCCTTCTCGGCGTACCGATTCCGAGCTATCATGGGCCGTCCCCTGGAGCAGTACTTCCACGGTGATCACACCCTGTCCAAGATGCTTGGTAAGAAGGGTATTGACGGCATGAACATTTTCAAGAAGAACATGTTCTTGGCCGAAGATCGTATCCTATGTTTCGAGCTGGTGGCCAAGGCTGGCCAGAAGTGGCATCTGTCCTACATCAAGGCTGCCAAGGGTGAAACCGATGTTCCTGAAGGTGCCGCGGAATTCATCTCGCAGCGTCGACGTTGGCTGAACGGTTCGTTCGCCGCCACACTGTACTCGCTGATGCACTTCAGCCGTTTCTACAAGTCGGGCCACAACATCATTCGCATGTTCTTCTTCCACATTCAGCTCATCTACAACTTCCTCAACACTCTCTTCGCTTGGTTCTCTCTCGGTTCTTACTGGCTTACAACCTCGGTCATTATGGATCTCGTGGGTACACCCAAGGTGATCAGCGGATCTCACGGCTGGCCTTTTGGTGACACTGCTACCCCTCTGGTCAACGCTCTGCTTCAGTGGACATATCTTGGTTTCGTCATCCTCCAGTTCATTCTGGCTCTGGGTAACCGTCCCAAGGGTTCCAAGTTCACCTACATCGCTTCGTTCATGGTCTTTGCTCTCATTCAGGGTTACATCCTGGTTCTCTCGACCTACCTGGTTGTTCGCGCCTTTGACAAGCCTATCGGCCAGCAGATATCGTTTGCTTCCGGTCAGGAGTTCCTCAACAGTTTCTTCGGCGGCGACAGTGCTGGTGGTGTCATTCTGGTTGCCCTGATCACCATTTATGGTCTCAACTTTGTGGCCTCTTTCATGTACCTGGACCCCTGGCACATGTTCCACTCCTTCCCCTACTACCTGGTTCTCATGTCTACCTACATCAACATTCTCATGGTCTACGCCTTCAACAACTGGCACGATGTTTCTTGGGGTACCAAGGGCTCCGACAAGGCTGAGGCTCTTCCCTCTGCCCACGTCACCAAGGGCGACAAGAACGAAGCCGTTGTCGAGGAAATTGAGCTGGAGCAAGAGGATATCGACAGCCAGTTCGAGCAGACTGTCCGCCGAGCCCTTGCTCCCTTCAAGGAGGAGGAGGAGATTGAGAAGGCCGATGTTGAGGATGGTTATAAGTCATTCCGTACCGGTCTTGTCGTCACCTGGCTGTTTGGCAACATCTTCCTTATTCTCTGCATTACCAGCGATAACTTCGATGGTCTTGGTCTGGGCGTAAGTTTTCTTATTACACTACGATTTAATGCATCAAGTGCTAACAAATGTTATAGGAGGATGCCACTGCCCGAAAGGCTCACTTCTTCCAGTTCCTTCTGTGGGCTACTGCTGTGCTCTCCATCGTCCGTTTCATCGGCTTCTTGTGGTTCCTGGGTAAGACCGGTCTCATGTGCTGTTTCTCGAGACGGTGAGCGCAACGGCGGGTTACGCACGTTGAAATCATCTACACTCGCATATTTGGTGTGGGAGCCATGGATACGGAGGACATGGCGCTTGTCAAAGTAGATAAATTGGGTTGTTCTCGGATACCTCTGCTGTGTAACGGTTGCTTGTTGTCTCTTTTGCTTATTTAATGGAGGGCGAATCGAATCGAATCAAATCAAAAAGAAATATTTGATTGCGGCTGAGGGCATTGATTGAAATGGGGTTGGATCTGGATAGGTACACACACACAGTGAAAGTGTATCTCTATGTAGTCTTTTCAGTTTGGCATCTACCCTTGGGGGTTCATGACGCATTTGAATGATATGAGTTACTTTAATCTTCCGTAATGACTGACAACGTGACATGTAATCATTCCCAAGGGGAATTCGCCGAGTTGCTTCAGGGGGTGATGATAATTGGCCGCCACGCGATCGTAGAAAAACTTGAGATATGAAGACGCCCGGTACCAGCTCAGATGGCAGAAGGGCCTAACTATATAGTCTAATTATTAATAAACTAAGAGATAAAAAAGAATAATAATAATAAAATACTGCGTCACCCCAT
>JABCKD010001998.1:0-10889 GCA_013186415.1 Fusarium sp. NRRL 66088 | reverse complement strand
CAGAGGCAGAGGCAGAGGCAGAAGCAGAGGAAACGCGTGTCATAGGAGGCGTAGTGAAGGATCTCGACGTCAAGCCCTACGGCACGGCACTCTCGGTATAATTAAAAAAAGAGAGCCCAGCCAGAATGCTACATGAACTAGTTCAAACTTTCTTCTACTTGAAAGCGCGAGATAGGGCTGTTTCTCACGGGCTTACGCGAGCCCTCGTTAATGCGGTGATGAGCTCTGGCCATGGTCATGCGCTCTTGGAGTAGACATGAGATTGCACCATCGTGTTCGTCCGCCCCGTGGTTCATGAGGCACCCCCGTCCGTCTACCCTATCCCTATCCTCATTGAGCATGGCCTCGAGGTTTTCCCAGATCCAACTAGTAATTATGTAGTCCAGGCCATGGCTATGGGTCGTCAACGGAGAGGAGCGAGAATACGCGATGTTTCATACAAGGCCACCCCCTGGCTAGCTAGACATGCAAACGAACCTCCACTGTCTTGTCTTGTCTCGCTCGAGTCCCGTCCCTGAGACTCTCCCTTCTGGAAGGTATCACGGGGGGGCTAGTATTTCAAATCACAGCATTCCAGGTCAAATTTGTAATTACACAACCTTCAGTGCCCTCGGTCCGTTTTTTCGATCCTCGTCCGATCGCTCGTTACATCCATGAAACCCTGCCTTGAGAGGGGGAGGAGAGAAAAGAGCCCGTTTCACAACGTGGACTGCGATTGACTTCTCACCAAGCGCCACTGGAACGTCTGTGTCCGGTAGACTCTGTTTTTGGCGTGGCCGTTGTAAAGGTAACAGGAGAAGAAAAAAGGTAGACGCCTCAAACATGCATCTCCGATCACGGTCAGCCAATAGTCCACCAATCTATCAAGACAGCTTCATTTTGACTATTGAGTCGCTATCTATGCCTGCTGACCAACATCTTCTACGTATCTCGAGCCTATGGGATGCAATTGAGCTGAGCATTGGTCAGATGGCTTCCCCCCTCAAACCCCTATCCATAGCTCTCCCTCCACCATGAGAATCTTCATGCGGCATCACCTTCACGTCTCAGCTCCGAAACAGACACAACCTGTCAGCAACTCTAAAAAATTCGTGCCTTAGTTGAGCCTCTAAGCTCCGAGACAAGGAACGACACCATGCAATCTCGGAACGTGCCGCTTGGTTCAAGCATACAACGTCAAAAGAAACATGTATTCAATTCAACCCAGGTCATCAGAGACCAAACCGGTGTCTCCTTTATCCAAACGCCCTGCTATGCTCCAATATGCCATACAATGAATACACCGGCTTCCATCATCCATACAATGCTGAACCACGCTAAACCCCCAAACCATTGTATACAACTCACCCCCTATATTCACTCGCCCTCTTTGTGCTTGATGTACACCGGGATTCCGTAGAGTACCACCGCCGCAGCATTCAAGTACTTGAACTTGCACGCCCCTCTGGACCGCGCAACCGCCTCCGCCAGTGACACGTTCCGCGTCACCTGCTCGTCTCCCTCCGCGTCGTCCATGGCCTCCTCACTCAGGGCCTTGGCTTTGCCCTTGGATCGCTTAGACTCCTTGAATGTGCCCTTCGGGAACAGTCCCCACTCCTCGAATGATCGACCGGCAAACCGATCAATGTCTCTGTCCGTCACATCCCAGAGCGTGCCCACAACCGCTGGACAGCCGGCCATCATGTAGTTCCACACCGGGCCATAGCACTCAAACTCGCCAGCTTCCGTTAGCGAAGCAGAGCTGCAACCCATCAAGAAAGTAGCTGGCTTGCACTTCTCTAAACGGCGGATAGTCCTAGCTCGGACATATTGGGCACCGCTTCCATGGCCAAAGTAGAGTAGAATCTCCGAGTTTGACAGAGCTTGCTCAAACTCGCCTTCCTGAGGGGCACGGTTGACGATACCCTTCCAAGTTGAGAATGTCTCGAGAGATGGCTGGAAGGTGGACTGCGTATTGACCAGGTCGGTTGATGGGTTCAGGATATAGGTGCCTCGCTCCGCCGAGACATAGTGGCCTTCGGGCATATCTTCATCCACATCATCTCCCCCGTTTGATGGCTGTGACTCCAGAATAAGCTGTCTCAAGCAGGCCAGTGAAGGGACACGGGAGACTGCGAGGCCTTCCATACATGGCATTGACTCCCAGGGGAAAGCATGAAGAGCCTTGTCTAGTACCAGAACCGTGTGAGCATCATCTGCTCGCTCTGAACCTGTTTTCGCAGCGTTGTAGTATCCGCGCAGAGCATCATATGTCTCCACCACCATGGCATCAAAGTCGATTTCATCATACGCGTTGCGTTCTCCATGGAATTGAAGAATGTCCACGACAAAGTAGAGCAAATCATTAAGTGCTTCGTCAAAGTCGCTATCGGGATCCGAGGGATCGCCTAGACCGATGAACAAGTCAAGGATGCGAGGATCAAGAGAGACCTTGGATGTCTTGGTTGCTTTCTTTCCTCGGACTCGGTTTCGAGAGGGTAGACTGCCATCAAGAATCTGCTGAAAGCTCTTTTGGAAACGGGCAAGGAGGTCAGGTCGTCGCTCGTGCTGCGAAAAGATGCCCTTGAAGCCGCCCAACCAGGTCGTCTCAATGGTGCTTAGGAGGTCCTTCAATCGTTCATCCAGAGCCTCTCGCTCGGCCCACCAAGCAGATTTGGCTCCCTTGGCGCTGAAGTCACGGCTGGCAGAGTGGCTTGTCTCGTTGGCAAGTCGAATAATCTCCATCATCTCTTCTCTTCCGTGTTCAAAGTTGAAAACCTCCGAGTCCGCATCCCGCGAGTTGGCACGTTCAAGAGGCAGTCGAAGGATGAAGGGGCTGTGGCCTGCCTGGAATTTGGTGATGCAAAGGTCATGATGGTTGTCGCTGAGAGAAACTGAAATGACACTCCAGTTATGAGGTACCAACTCGATGTAGTTCTTCTGGAACTTGGCCATTTCTGTTGTGAGGCCGAGGCTGGCCCGTCTGGAAGAGCCAAGATCAGCCGAATGAGCACGACCTTGGGTTGCTTCTTTTGTTTGGAGAGTGCTTTGCTCGCGCTTCCAGGTGACGTTGCGAGCCAAATCAACCGAGAAAGTGGCAAACCCAGATCCGGCAGTGACCCTGGATTGCGTTGTAGAAGTGGCTGAGAGAAGAATGACTGTGTTTTGGAGCAAGGCTGAGATTCGATGGACCATGGTGCTGTTAGCAGTCGACAAAGTGGAAGCATGAGCCTCCAGAAGAAGTTCTTGAGCTTGTCTCAAAGCATCTGCAAACGCGGGCACGCCACGCTCCTTAGACCCCTTTCGCTCCGTGGCTCCTGCGGCGGCGCGGCCCTTACGAGGAGGTGTCTGGCTCAGAGATAATCTCCCAGAGGCACTCTTGTCCGAGGACGCGATGGCTGGGAAGGAGATGGTTGAGTCCTGGATGACAGAGAAGACTGGATCATGGATCATCTGCTCCATACTGTGACCGATGAGCGAGATGGCTGTAACTACTTGTTCTTGGGAGAGGGTGCCGAAGAGCTTGGGAAGCTCCTTTGCAGATTCCAAGGTTGACAACGCCGATGTCCAGTCCTTCTGGTTGATGAAACCCAGGGCCCTTGATAGAATGACAGAAGCCATGAGAGACGCCTGATACACGTCGTTGGGAAGCTTCAACACATCCGCTGTCGAAGTTGGCTGAGTCTTAACAACGGGTTCCCGCTTTCGAGTTCGTGGAGCGGGAGCTGCAACAGCCTTGGCTCTGGTCGTTCTCGTCGTAGCTCTTGTTGTCCGTGTTGCAGCGGCAGCTCGTGTTCGAGTCATTGATGCTGCAGCCTTCTTGGTTTCGTTTTGAATCTTCAACACCTTTCCATGATCTCCCAGGCGCCGAGCCGTTTCCTCCGCCAGTTGGAGAAGTTCTCGCGCCTTGGTCTCATCTCCCGTATCTCGATATAGATCACTCAATTGGCAAGCAACTTCAACTCGAGAGGCACAAACATCCCGAGGTAGCTCATCAAAAGCCTCGCTGCCAAAATCGATTGCCTTGGTGAGTTTCCCGGCACGATGATAGATGGAGCCCGTCCAAGCAAGCACCTGCGCTCGGTACATGGGTGAACCTGTGCTCTCAGCGATCTTTTGGGCCGATTCTGCGTAGTAGATGGTCTCCTGGAACATGCCGAGATGGGCATATACTGAAGAAATATGCAAGAGGCCGCGCAGAAGGGGAAAGGCGAGGGCCCAGAACCGGGGTCCGATGACCTGGCCTAGCTTGGAGCCTGCCTTGACACTATCAATACTGGCAATCGAAGAGTTGAGATCAGTTGGACTGGTGGCTCTGGACGATGAGGTCTCAATCTTGGACCAATCATGCGAAAGAATGCGAACGCTGGACTTGATACAAGTGAGAGCTTCTTGAACTCTGCCTTGTTTCAACGCCAGGACGGAGTCGAGGAATGAGCTGAGGGCCAGGGACATGTTGACTTGAGACTTGGACAGAGCCCAAGACGAGATTGAACCATCATAGATGGCCTTGGCAGCCGCCAGGGAGGAGTTACTATAAACTGGTTAGATATGTTTGTTGTAATTGTTAGGCTCACATACGCTTCATCGATGCTACCGATACCAGAATAATACTCGGCCTGAGTGAGGTGGAACCCTGCAACGAGACCACGAGATGCCCCCTCTGCTTGATCAAGAAGCTGCTTGGTTGCTTCGAGCGTCTTCTTCGCCTCGGAGAAGTGGCCAATGTTGAGATGTTGAGACGCCAGAAGAGTGTGATTAAGGATTACATTGTTATATGTCGGTTCTGCCAGAATCTTCGAGAGAGGTGTTGATAGTTCGAGGATCGCAAGTTGGAGGCTGTTCTCGCCTCGCAGACTGGCAAACTGGCTGGCTGACTGAAGGTGAGCAACGAGACCATCGGGGTTATCGATGCGTTCGTAGAGGTCAGCCCTTGAACTGCAGGTTTCAGTCATGGATTTCCAGCAAGAGACAGCCTCAGCCATAATAGAAACGGGAAACCTCTCATCAGTGACGGCCAAGGCTAAAACCGACTTCTGATAGGCCTGAAGGTGTGGAATATACCGGGTCAGAGCAGCGTCTTCACCGAGTGTCTTGCCATCCAGCAACTGCACTGCTTCATCAACCAAGTTCCTGATCTCCTCCATCTCGTTTTCCTCTCCGATATTCTGGAAGAGTAGTTGAAGGAGTACTCGGAGTCTTCGAATGGGGAAACGGTCAAGCGTATAGATTCGCAAAAGAGCTTGAACTGAAGCATCGTGAAGCTTGAGAGGTTGTCCATTAGCACCCGCTTCTCCAACGATCTGCATCAAGTGCTCCAGCACAGCAGCGCGCTCGCCCTCTGGCAAGAAGAAGGCCCAGTCGTTCCATGAGTGATCAAGCTTGGCAATGGACCGTAGTGTACGAGACAAGGTTTCGGCCTTTTCGTCAGCGTTCCATGCCAGGCTCGGTGGTTGAGAGCCAAGTGCAGCTGTCACCTTGACCAAGGCACCCTCCTCAATCATGTTGGTGCAGATGGACCTTAGAGTGCGAATAGCATCACTGCTGCGGTTGGCCGACTTGCAGAGATCTGCAAAGAGTTCCAGCTTTGTCGACATCTGGGCCTTTTCTTGCTGAGCCATGGGTCGATCCTGAATCATCTCGATAGAACGGCTAAGAGACTGTAGAACCTCCTTGTTGATTTGCTTGGACTTGCCGACATCTTTCCGTAGCTGATTATATCTGGCAAAGTAGAGACTGGAGATTTTGATAAAGTAAGTGTTGAGCTGTTCTGTTCGTGCAACTGAGATAGTCGGGTCGAGGATAGATTCTACAAGCTTGTTGCAATCCCATAGCACTTCGTCCATGGATTTCCAAGTTGTCGAGCCAGACTGAATATCACCGTTGAGCACCATTAGCGCACCGTCAAGGATCTGATTGATGCTCTGCATGAGCACTTGTCGTCGTTGATCGAATTGCAGGAGAATCTTGGCGGTCGCATCTTTTCCAGGAATAGAGCCAAGCCAGCGGCGACTGAAACGAGGAAATCGCATGATGAATGTCTTTAATGGCCCCAAAACAGAGTCCAAGGCTGGGTTCTCCTTCTTGGGCTCGTTGATCCTGCTCACGAGAAGTCCAACAGCCGAACGTCTGGCAAGTGACAGGCTCTCCAACAAGTCGTTAAGCTCGGTGACATTGCCAGTCAAGCTCCCATCTAGGCCCTCAACAACCTCATGAATGAGCTGCTCCGTATTTGAATCATAGTTGGCTTGTTTCAACGATGCCGCGAGAAGACGAGCTGATATCGAAAAGATGCGAGTTGCCGATTCATGTTCAGGATCAAGCAAGTCTTTGAGAAGCTGAAACCACTCACAGGCTGAATCGTAATGTCGGTCGGTTTGGGCTGCAATTCCTAGGAGCTGATACATCGATGCCAAAGGTGAGTTGGATGAGGTCGTGGCTTTTGACTCTTGACCCTCAATGAGCTCCAAGAGATCATTGAATGAGGTAGCAATTGTCTCATAGATTGGTCCAGTTGTGGATGAGTGTCGTCGTGTCAATGCCCGAACACAACGAACAAATGGTGAAAGAACCTCGTCATCAACATTCCCCTTATGACCAGCCATTTTCCACCACCGTAATTGAGACTTGAAACAAAGGACCTGGAGCTTGAAAGCTGAGGTTGGTGAGGGGCTGAGTCTTGGTTCTGTCGCAACTTGGTCCTCTTTGCTGGAAACGCTGGGTGCTAGTGATAGAAGAGTCTGTGATAGCGAGGCAAGCTGACGAGCCGCCTTTTGTGTCTCCTTTTCGTTTTGCGATCCCATCCTTTCAAACAACTTGATCGGGGATGAAGAGTGAGTTTCCTCGAGGAAGGGTAGGGCTGCTTCAATCTGGGCTGGCTTCTTCGAATGAGAGATCCAGCGTAGAACCTGAACCTGACATCCTGTGACAACAGAGAGAAGATGATCCGGTACAATTCCGTCGTAGTCGAGCAATTCGGCGATGACTTGGGAAGCTGTTTGTCCTTCAGCTGATGCTGACTTGCTCGTCTTGTTGCTCGCCGTGTCTAGCCTTCGCTTCAGTATCCTCAACTCCTTAAGGGCTTGATCCTGAATCCCAAGGCCAAGAAGTTTGCCAATGAATGCCGACATGCCATTCTCGAGCTGAAAGTCAGTTTGCGTCGGCTGAATGGGACCCATGATCGATCGAAGACATGCAAAGGCAACTCGCGCACACTCAACAGTTGCCAAACAACCTGTTGACTGAGCTGTTGGTTGACATGCTGCTTTCGAGGATATGTTCGGCGAGGTAGCGACTCGATTTAAGGTTCTTGGATGTAGCGGTGATAGGGGCGCGGACAAAGATCTGCGCAGCGTTCGTGGCGCCGCCGCCTTTCGTAGGTCGCCATGAGAGGGTTGTCGTTTACTGGGTGTCGACGGAGGCGCGGGCTTCGCAGCTTCGGTAAGAGATTTGATCGCAATGTTAATAACATTGGTTGCAAGAGCAGCACGATCTTTGGCCGAGAGTTGCTCATCGCTGGACTTTGTTCGAGCTGTTGTAGTCTTCTTCGCTTTGGAGTGCGCCGCCGCTCGGGAAGTAGTTCGGGGGTTCGTTTGGGAGGTAGCAGATGTGGTTTCGGTATCGGGAAGCAATAATTCTTTGAGCGTCACAACTGTAGCTGTTGTGCATGTCGCAGTCGACGCGAGAGCTGCTTTGGCCGCGTCGGCCTTTGCTTGAGGGGAAGCCATGTAGATTATGTGAGTAAGTTCGTAACCATGCCGTCGTCAAACCCAAAAGCTCCTATTCAAATGGAGTTACAATATGGACATAAGGTAGTGGACGGAAGACTGCATGAGGCCGGGATGGTTCATGTTTAGTTAGTGCTAGGTTTAGTGACAGGGTTAAACACCGGTGGTTGTCTGGGGCAACGGTCGGACCCCGGAATTGGGTGGCCCGTGCCGACGACTTTTCGAGAAGTTCTTGGAATTCGAGTCTAGAGCTCAAGATATCGCCATTAAAGCCGACAAACGATATATATACGCTTCAGCATGTCGCTGCGAAAACTTCCAATTCGGCCGAGCAATGCTCGAGCAGTTTCTCTTGCATTGACAGCGTCACATGCTCCTCGTCTTGGTATCCGATTCTCGAGTACGGCCCCTGCAACCATCGTTGATGGTTCATTCTGGAGATCCCTTGTGCCGAAACCGCTGCGAAAGGAAAATCGCCAATTAAAGAAGAAGTCGAGAGAATGGAATCCGGCGACCTTTTTTATTGCCATTTTCCTGTTGATTGGCTCAATGTCGATTCAAATGATTGCCCTACGGAACTCGTTTGACCGGTACATGCGACAGTCAGAGGCTAGGATTATGGCATTGCGGGAGGTAGTGGAAAAGATTCAGAGAGGCGAGCCGGTGGACGTTGAGAAGGCACTTGGCACCGGTGACCCCAAGAAGGAAGCCGACTGGGAAGAGAGTAAGGGCGCCAGTTTAACAGTCAATTCGGATCCGACGACTGACAGTTCCTTGTAGTGCTGAAGGCGATTGAACGAGACGAAGCAGCTCGCAAGGCGAAGCAAGAGAAGGCAAAGCGAAGCGAATCTGTTGCTCCAGTCCCCGAAGTCCAGGTCGAAGAGAAAACACCCGCAAGTGAAGCTGCACCAAAGAAGGCGAAATCTGGAAGCCTGGGGAATTTCTTCTAAGCACGAATTCGTCTATATTCTTGGCTGAGCTGTTGTACAAATATGCAAGGCTTAAGATAGCATGTCCTTGAAGACACCAGCGTTCCCTATCGACGCTTCCAATGAGGCCGATCTCCTCGACGACGGAAGCACATCATTTCGCAGTGCCGAGAGCAGAGCCGGGAGAAGGTCATCTGTCGACAAGGCAACCCTCACACCTTGCTCGCCCTGCTGGTTTGGATCTATATCGACAAACAACTTATCCTCGCCTCTGATTCCACCCATGCTAATGACGGCAATGGGCATACATCGATCTTGAGCTCTTTTGGCAAGCCTCCAAGCTGAGTACGTGGCGAGCGAGGTGCCCACTATAAGCAGCTTCCCGGCACTATCGATGGCTTCCTCAGCGGCGTGCTTGACGCCATTGGCAATGCTCTCCCCAAACATGACAACAGCAGGTTTCAAGACGCCTGCGGTGCTAGGGGGTACCCAAGCTCCGTCAGAGTCGACATCAACGACATGTCGATGGCCATCTGCGTTTATGGGCGGGTTGGATAAGCATTTGGGGCAAGATGGATATCTGAAGGTTGTATAAGGGGCATCGGGCAGGTCAACGTCACCGTCGGGATTCATCTTGATTCCCTTAAATCTCCGCTCATTAGGATCTTCTGTATCTAGAGCACCCGAAGCGAGGGCGTCGTTTAGCAGAGCAGCCCATCGTGGGTTGAGCCGGGCGAGGTCCCGTTGAAACTCATCTCGCGAATACTCGGTAGAACATGTCGTGCAGACAATGGATCTTAGATATCCGTGTAACTCGAGGGTTGGTAAATCGGGATGAGCGATTGAGTGAAAAGAGTCGACATTTTGAGTTATGACGCTCCGTACAAGACCGATGTCACCCAAATCCCTGATGGCGTAGTGACCGTTGTTTGGTGCCGCCTTATGAAGATTGGACCAGCCGAGAAAGCTGCGAGCCCAATAACGTTTGCGAGACTCGTGGTTGTTTAGAAACTCATAATAGTAAATGGGACGGTATGTTTTGTTGACTCTGTAAGTACCCTTGTCCCCTCTGTAGTCGGCAAGACCAGAAGCGACCGAAAGGCCGGCGCCGGTGAGGACAACGGCCGAGGAGGGGAGATGTGCCGGCGACGGAGCGGCGAAGAACCGGCGGAGGGCTTCAACGGCGCCGGGAAGAGTCGAGGCCGAAGCCGGCGTTACTGTGGACGGCGGGGGGGAGGACCGTGTAAGGGATCCGAAATTTCTTCATTGGAATCATTGATTGTTAATTGGAAACTGTCCAAGCGCTACTGGGTGACTCGTGACGTTCGCAAGGTTGCTGAGACAAGGCAATCCGAGCTGGTAGCTGACGATGCCGTTTCCAATGGCTGACGACGGATTGGCCAAAGAGGCAAGGATCAAGGAATAGGAAACTTGGTGATGAGATGAGGCGCGATGTATTACGCAGGGCTTTGCAAGCAATGCGACCAAGATTACGCAAAGCTGGCGCGTATCAATCAGAGGCGAATAATTACTGTACAGTCTGATGCGAGCTTGTATGGATAAGTGGCCGAGAAACTGTTTCAAGGCTCGGAAGAGCGCGTCATTGGTTCCAAGGGGAATTTTTTTCTCCTTCTCAGCCTTGCAAGAGGGTACCTAGCGTCAAGACTACGGCTTGTGTGGCGCCTTGAAGGGAAACCCCCATTTCAGGTTCGACATCCGAGGGTTCATCCCCCATTTCAGGTTCGACATCCGAGGGTTCATCCCCCANNACATCCGAGGGTTCATCCCCCACAATCCGAGCCGAGTTTGCGCTGACAAAGATGATGGTAACAATAAAGTAAGGTACCCGCTTGATATGATTTTGTTTTCGTAACTCCGGGCTGGAACTGTTGGTGAGGATGAAGAGATGGGGAACACTGGAAGTCCGGATCTGCCGTGAAGGTCCGGCGGTCAAGGGGCGATGGACCTATGAACAACTGCGTAGTATTGATGGACGCTGAAGTCAATTAAAGGCCCTGAAATGACCCCAAATCTGGTAGCCCTGGAGAGCTTTCCTCAGCGGTCAGGCCCTTGACAGTTCCGGCGACCGGAACCTCGCGCTTCCTCATCAGGCGAGTCTGTCGTAGATAGTGGATTCACCTTCCCTTCAGCTCCATGGAACCAGCCGTCTTGGACGATGGCGTCGCTTCCTTCTGCCAATTGCCGCCGCAGGTTTTCCTGGCCAGTGGAGAGATGGAGTCCTTTTTTTGATTTC
>JABCKD010001990.1:0-11314 GCA_013186415.1 Fusarium sp. NRRL 66088 | reverse complement strand
GGTCTGAGTGCCTGAGGTAAATGGCCCAAGCCCGCCGTAGTCACGTGAAGTCAAAGAAGGTCGGGGAATCCGGCGTGCACGGACCAGTTGGCGGGTGGCTCCCAAAATTTTCTGAGCCGGCATCATTGAGGAGGGACTCCCCCGAGCTTCGGATAAGAAACCTTGCGACTCTTCAACGCCCGCCGATTGTGCCCCCTCCAATTCTCCATCGTGCGCGCCGTCTCCTCGCATCCTCGATTCTCCATCCGCAGCCATGGCCTCTCTCTGGAACGCCTTCACAGGGGGTAACAAGCCCCCTCACTCGCAGCAGCAACAGCAGCATCAGCCTCAGACGACACAAGAACCCGCGCATCATCTTTCCTTCGATCCCACCGAGGGACAAGGCGTCGAGTCATTTTTGCAGAGCTCTGCCTTTGCCGACCCCTCACAACTACACCCTCTCGCCGGTCTTAACAGAGACACTCTCGAATATATCTCCCTCGAGGACTCAGCCCTGTCCGAACTGCCCGGTGGCCAATCAGTTCTGCCCTCGCGCGGCTTCACAGACGATCTGTGTTACGGCACCGGCGTCACATACCTGGCTGGTCTGGGAATTGGAGGTGCTTGGGGTCTGCAGGAGGGTCTCAGGAGGTCGGACGGTCAACCTCCCAAGTTGCGATTGAACGCTGTTCTCAACTCGGTCACCAGGCGGGGTCCCTTCCTGGGTAACTCGCTTGGTGTTGTCGCCATTATCTACAACTGTATCAACTCCCTGATTGGCAGCCTGCGTGGAAAGCACGACGCCGGCAACACTGTCCTGGCTGGTGCGCTGAGTGGTATGCTCTTCAAGAGCACTCGTGGTATTCGACCTATGATGATCTCTGGTGGTATTGTGGCTTCTGTTGCCGCTGGTTGGGCTGTGAGTACAACTCTGCAACCATTGCTTGGCATCCCGTTTCTAATAACCATCTAGGTTGTACGACGATCCTTCTTCCCCATCCCAGAGCCTGTTGCCGCTCCCTCTGAGGAGTTGACTCTGTAATAACGTTATGACATCTTTATTTGCCGCTGGCGCCGGGCCGGTTGACGGTTAGTTCTAATTGCGGACACGCGGATGGGAGGAAAGACAATCCATCTATTGGAAAAAAAAGGGAGAGGAGGCCGCGGGCCGGAGACGGGACACGGGGCAGCGTTTCCCTTGTATATGCTGGGGCTACAGCGTTGGGTGGAGTTTGGTAGCATGGTAACGGACATCTCTCCTCCCATGGGTTTAACAACTGTACATTACATGAGGTTCGGTCAGCGAGCATTAGACCAACGGGGGCTGGCGTCTGGTCCTTGATGAAAAGAATGGTTTCAACGCATTTTGCATGACACACTTTGCTTGAACTTGCGCAATTGCACTTGAGTAGTTGGGTGCGAGATCGGCTGTTGTAATCGAGATGCAAACGGATTGATGGAATCATCCAATCCAATGACACTTGATGCATGAGAGTTGACCAACTCAAACATCCACTTCTGCAGCTATCCTTAGGAAAACGTATACAAGTATCTCTAAAGAGTATTCTTTAATCTTAACATAAAACTTGGAAAATAAGTAGTAAAATACCCCAAAGGTCAGAATTAAATCTTTTAATTCCTTCTCTTTTCTAGGATTTATACGAGGGATATATAAAATAGACATGCTTATCTTCAAACAGTGCTCTAAGGTTAGGCAGAAATATAAATTTACTCAGCTCTGGAGGTCTGTTTGACGCTGCTCGGGTCATGGCAGTGCGTTGGCAGTGACCTTCCCGCACCTGCCTCCTGCCGTGATAGTGACTGCCCTGCCTGTTTGTCTGCCGTTTGCCATGGAACCCAACAAGTTAAAAAAAGCATCGACCTCACCCTTTATTCCTATGGAGTAGCAACCGAAACTATTGTCACTCGCTTTACTTCATTTATTGAATCGATCTGGGTGTTGTCGATAGGTATCCCCATCCGCCGACACTACTGCTATCAGATATCATGGATACAGACGGCAAAGGGACCAGCGCAAAACCGCGCTCGAACAAGTCTCGAGCTCCTGATGTAGCCCTCAAGAACCCGCCCTCTCGTGCACGAAAGACTCGAAAGACTCGCCCGTCGGATGCTTCTGAAGTTGCTGAAGTTGAGAGAACACCAACGAACGCAGAGACACCGAATCCGCCTCCAACGAAAGACTCGAAGCGACCACAGAAAGCGCCAAAGACCGGAGGTCAACCAGCTGCGAAAGGCGGTAGTAGTAACAGCGGCGGCAGCAGCAGCACCAACGTCAAGAAGCTCGCCGAAGATATGATTCGGTACCGCCTTGACCACTGGAGAGCGAGGGCCACAGTCGTTTATACTACCGGTCAACGAGATGCAACTCCCCTCTGGAGCCCCCATTGGGCTGGTGTTGTCCCCCAACAGAAAGGCTATAGCTTGTTTGATGGATTTGACCGCACCTGGTTCATCCCCTTTGACATCTCCACGCCGCTCCCACAGGATAAGCAACACATTGGGGATGATCTCCAGCGACGGGGCAAGGAAATGAAGGAGATTTTCGAGCCCAAGAGAGATTACATCCTCCCCAGGCTGCAGGCTGTTCTGGAACAGGAGATCAAGACCAAGTGTCAAGATCAGTGGGATCAGAACCGTGAACAGAAGGACTTGCCGCCGATGAAATGGTCCGAAGTAAGACACAAGTACGGCATCACGGAACTGGTCAACGTGGTGGCCATAGGTCGTTTGGCTGATGGAAGAGCACTACTGCCAGGGTACTACACAGTCATCGTCCTAGACCTTGCCGTCGACGGCAAGATGCTCTTTCAACGAGTTAATATGCCGCCCGACATCAGCCTACAGGGCTTTACTTCCCGACTCGAAAGCTGGTCTGTCTCCAAAAGCGAGGACGATGAGAATCTTTTGGAACTGGTAAGAACAAAGCTGGAACGGATCTCGCTGCGCGGGACTGCGGCGGGGATGCAGAAGGCTCACACCTTGCTCGATCAACTAAACAAGCCAGCATCCAAGGACTTCCAAGGAAGCGAGATGGATGCTTGGGTATTCAAACTGAACCACAACGCCAACTACTACATCCGCCCAGCGCAGGGGCCGGCCGACATTAGACGGTGGAAAGGGCTCACGGAGGCGACCTTTGATGAGTTTGTTCAGGGGGTTCGTGTAGGAAAGCATCCGGTTGTTGTTCGAGTGAGTTTCTGCAGGTGTCCTATCTACCCTTCTATACTAATGTGTAATAGCCTTGGAAGATTCGATTGCGACGAATGTGGCCCGACATTGACGAATTGGACAAGGAGCTCCCGCCCGACCCTGCGATAGGTGAACCAGAGTTATCACTGGATCAGCTCGACATCGTGGACGAGCTCCTCGCGAAGCATACAGACCGTGAGCGGCAACAAGGGAAGCGGTTTATGCAGGCTTTGGAAGGGGTTCGGAAGCTATTGGACTGAACTGTGGCCGGACACCAATAAGGGGGACCGATCATCGTCGGGATCGAGACGGCATGATAATGACTTTTGAACCTGAAGAAGTGGAAGAAAGCCGAGGGAACATTCGGAGAGCATATGTGAGCCAGCCTCATGTGCGGGTTTGTTTGGGAGTAGTAGCGTCACTGTGTACCTAGAACTGGTTGTCAAATGTAGAGAGATTGATGGATGCCGGATATTGAAAAGACATGACAATCATTCTCGGATGCACTGCCCCTAAAGGAGGTCTTGGTGCGGCTGGGTATAATGCGGTTGTTGCCAATGGTAGACAGTGATGCCAGTTGCTGAACAGCCAATTTCTCCTCTCCTCAGGATCGGGCCGCCAGGGTTCACACTCCATCTTCTCAACCTCAATATCCACAGAAGCGCCCCCGAGAGCCGTTACGACAGTTACAAATATCGCAGACCAACCGATTCCAAAGAACCATCGAAAATGTGTCTCCCCTGCTTCCCATGGACCTGGACCAAATACGAGGATCCCTACGACAACCTGAACAGGGCTCCCGAGCAGTCGGTCTGGGTGCACGATGGACAGAGCTGGGAGCTACAGAAAGTGGTAAGCATGGAAATTTTCTTTATTTTTTCTTGCGATGCTTTGTCATTATTCACTTGCCATGTTGTTTCATGGCGGCTTGTGGGACTGGACTCGGTGAATGCTGGCGGGCTTCTGTGATGTGAAGGTGAACGGTGCCGGCTGGCTGCCAGCTGTGAAGCAGTGAAGGAGGCATTCCTGGGCCTGTTTTGCCTAGCGGAAGCACAGTTATTTGTCTCCTTTTACGGCTTTAATTTGAGTGGTATTTGGATGGTTGGGAGCACTCGAGCCACTTGGTCACCCTCCTCTCGACTTTACCCCTGAGGTATTGAAAATTGAAAACTCTTCCTTCTCCTACATCGCGGCCTCGAGGCTACAATCTCGAACCTCACGAGGGCCTGATTCACGGCCTTTGCCAACGACAAATATCCACCTCCTCCGAAGAGAACTCGAGCATAAGAGAGTGCAACCATGGCGGCGGCAGGCACCAACGACACCAAATCTCCAAAGGCACCTCCTCGCCGACCTCCAAAGACGCCCGAACCTCGCCAGGTGCACTTTGAGACGCAGGGAATCCTCAAGGGCCAAAACATCACGGGATACACGACTGCAAGCTCGCCCAGCGGAGGATTCAACAACGCCGCTAGCACTGCTGCCACCGGTTCTTCCAAGGTAGCACCGCCCAAGACTCCTCCCACGGTCACCGCGAGCGAAGATAACCAGCCCACGAGCTTCCCTGCACTCGGAGTCGCGGCCAACAGCCAGCTGCAGTGGCATACAAGTGCCAACCCTACGCAGAGCCTCCGCCACCAGCTGCCGACCGGTCCTGGCGGTTTCATCTCCCCTCCCCCTCAGCAGGCGGCGTATTTTTCTCTCCCTCAGCAACATCATCCTCAAATTCATCCCGCATCCTACATCAACACGCCCCCAGGCACACACAACAACGTAACCTACATCGGCGTCGGACCTCCAACCAACACCATGGGTGATTATCAGAACGCCGCTCCGCCTGTCAACGGCGTCCACTTCCAACCTCCCGTCCCCGACACCACGTTCGGGCCAATGCAGCATGTTTACGTGCCTCGCTTTGATGGGGGACTCGCTGGTGTTCAAGTCGGTCTTCCTGCTCCTGCTCCTGCTCCTGCTACTGTTTCTGTCCCCGTTCCCGTTCCTGCTCATTTTGTTTCTGCCCCCGCCCCCATCACCACCGCTGCATGCACTGCCGTGGTGCTGCCAAAGACGTTTTATCTGAATGGCTACACCTATTATGCAAGTGGTCTTGTTAAATCTTCCCCTCATTTTGCTCTGCCTGAATCGAGTGGTTCACTGAGCATCGCCAAGTGGTCTAACCGTCCATGCTTCTCTTTCTCTTCGCTTGACAGCCTCGATGAATACTTGCTAACTGTCTCTACAGCAGCCCGTTGTCGGTGCCGTGGCTCCTCAGCCTGGTATTCACGCTAGCTATGTCGTTCATCAGCAACCCTACCTCGTCCAGCAGCCGGCCATGGGTCAGCAGCAGCACCAGCAGCCTATCCTCGTGCATGGCCCTCAGCAGCACTATTCGGTGCCTCAGGTCCAGCACGTCGCAGGTGCCGTCCCAGCGGTCGGCCTGGCGGGTGGAGTTGCTGCCATGCCCGGCGCAGTCCCCATCATTGCAGGTAATTCTGGCCACCACATCCCCGATGTCACTGGTATCGGCCGCACTGCTGGCGAGGAGCAGCTCCGCCAGATTCAGTTCGCGCACGAGAACAGGCTCTACGAGCCCCAGGACTTCAAGCCCGCTGATGATGACCCTTCCCGTTTCTACTATGTTCGTGAGGTTGACGGCAACTGGACCCAGCGCAACCGATTTACCATTGATCACATGGGTGATTGCCGCTGGTACGTGACCGACGAGGGTTGGTTCTATGCCGTTCGCCTGCCTAGCTAGATGGCATACCCTGTGAGTATCTGTGTTGTGCTGGTGGTGGCCTGGAGCTGATGCGAATCGCAGACGTACCCGATACGAAAGGACTGTCCCTACTGGCGCGTACCTATAGAATATCTGTGAGGCTCACGGCTCTGGTGTTGAGGGTTTGTGCTGACTCTGTCTAGTCGACTTTCAAGCGGCATATACCTGGTGAAGCAACCCTATTCATGGTTGATACTCGTTCTTTTTGATGTCTCTCAAGTATGTGGCTCGACCTTTACAATGTTACACCAACTGACCTCTGACGACAGAAACCCTACCTACTTTCATTCAAAGACCTTTGCCTCGACCACCTTCAACTTTGATCGGATCCCTACCCGGAAGACGTAACTCATCCACACTCGTGGTTGAAATGGAGCATGGAGGATGCTGGACTTGAGGTCATTGGCTCTGAGATAATGGCATGGGATTGTGGAAGGAGCTCGATCATTGTGAGATGGACATGGATTCGCATCACATCGCCTCTTGCGCGATGATGTCTCTGAGATGAAAAACTTTTTGGAATACTGCACTTATTGTGCTGTATTAAATCTACCGTTATGACCCAACGTGATTCTCTGAGTGTGTTGACAATGCAATTGTTCAAGTAACATTCATCACATGTCGTCGGATGCGGCATGCAACCTTGAGGTTAAAATTTCCAACCAAAATAAAGCCAACATTCTGCGGCAAAATTGGGTCAATATTGAAGCATTATTTATGTCAGTCAATCTTGATTACGTGCTTTTAGTACCCCAGTCACTTCCCCAGCTTTTTGTTCGATCTTGGCGTTCTCAAAGTGTTACAGCCTCGGTAATTGCATCATCCCACCAGCGGCTATCAGATCATCATTCAACCTCACTTCATCCAAAGAGCAGAGTCTATTTCATTTCATCTTCAACTCAATTAATTGGCCGACATACGAAACCATGCTTCTCATTGGCCTCACGGGCTCGATTGCCACTGGCAAATCGACAGTCTCATCGATACTCTCCGCTGAGCCGTTCAAGCTCCCAATCGTGGATGCCGACATCCTAGCACGCAAGGTCGTGGAGCCCGGTACTCGCGGATACAATGCCATCGTGAAGCACTTTGGATCTACGACACCTGATCTCCTTGTTGAGCCGTCAGAGAACATGCCCGAGAATGGTCCCGATGGCAAGGGCAGGCCACTGAACAGACCCGCCCTGGGACGCCGCGTTTTCGGTGATAGCGATGAGCGCAAGAAGGATAGGGCAGTTCTAAACGGAATCGTTCACCCAGCTGTGCGGTGGGAGATGTTCAAGATGGTCGTCGGATGTTACTTCCGAGGTCATTGGGCAGTAGTTCTCGACATCCCCCTCCTCTTCGAGAGTGGCCTGGATAGGTTCTGCGGCGTGACGGCAGTCGTGGCAGTCCGCGACCCAGCTATCCAGATGCAACGACTTCGCGCGCGCGACCCGCACCTCAGCGCCGAAGACGCCGAGAACCGGGTTCGCAGCCAGACCGACGTGAGGGAGAAGGCGCGCCGGTGCGAGGAGCGAGGAGAGGGCAAGGGCGTGGTTCTCTGGAACGACGGGACGAAAGAGGAGCTGAGGGAGCAGCTGGACAAGGCGATCGGGGCGATGAGGAAGACGAATCCGGACTGGTGGTCTTGGTTCCTGCTTGGCTGTCCTCCGCTGGCGGTGGCCATTGCGGCGTGGAGGTTTTGGCAGAATATTATTATTAATGAGGAGTGGGAGGAGAAGAAGTTGAAGCACAAGCTGTGAATGATGGTTCTTGCCGTTAGCGATGAGGTAGTAACGGAAGGAAGGAGGAATTCATCACTTCGCTCCTTCCTCTCTCAACTCCACCTTTCATCTACCTTCAATGGATGGATCTCTAGATAAACTCTTTTACATCTCCCATCTTCATCACCAACACAAACCTTTGCCTACTTTATTCCATCTGAGCAGCCGATCCCATCATCAGGGAGTTGGCCACTTGGGCTTGACTTGTCCCTGACAGCCGTTGGCAGCTGTCGGCACCTGTCACCCTCAACTCGCTTCCCGTCGCCGACACTGCCATAACAATCTCCATCACTCACCTGAAAACCAGAAACTCATCCATCTCAATTTTGCCCCTCATCCTACTACCACCTCAACCTTCTTCCTCCGCTCGCTTGGGTACATCAGTTTTGTATCATGGCGAACAATAAGAAGCAACGCCCGTCGCTTTTTTGCGAATGGGTAGTTGGAACAACCATCGAGTCCGCCCTCGGACCCATCCCCAAGAAACCAAAGAAGCCGAAGAAGCGCGACGTCGTCAGAGTAGAGGTCACCACTGATGATGAATCTGAGGAGGACACCATCAAGATCACCTACCCGCGCACCGGACGCAGCACCCCGCCGCCGCCTACCGAAGAAGCCAAGACCATTATTAAGAAGGTTCGCTTCGAGGACACGCCCACGAAGTCGGCTTTGAAGAAGTCCACCCCCGTGGAATCATCGGACGAAGCGTCTGACTCTGGCCCAGAGCCTGAATCAGAGTCGAGTCAGTCGGATAACGTCTCGAGCTCAGGCGCCAGTGACTCTGACACAGAGAACTCAGACATTGCCCCATCCACCAAGAAGAAAAAGAAGAACAAGAACAAGCAGAAGCAAGTGCCAGAAGACGCCGAAAGCGACTGGGACTCGGACCCGGACCCTACTTGTGAGTGTCGGCGATGCACCAAGGGGCGAGAGATATTGAGGAGGATAGGCAAGAAACATAGCAAAGATAGCACCCCCCCTAGCACAGAGACTCCCGATTCCGAACCCGAAGAACCCCCCAAGCCCAAGAAGAAGGAGTGTGGTAAGGACAAGAAGGGTGGAAAGAAGGCTAAGGAACCAGAGCCCGAGACGGACACCTCTGAATCCGCCGAGGAGACCTCCGAGTCTGAATCAGAGACACCCCCAAAGAAGGAACAGCCCAAGAAGCAAGGGAAGAAAAAGAACACCAAAGTCGAAGAATCCAGCGCAGACGAAACATCTGAGTCGGAAGCTGAGTCCCCCAAGCCTAAGAAGAAGAAGAAAGGGTCCCCCAAGTCGGACGCAAAGGAGGGCGAAACGCCTGAGGAATCGGAGACTGACGCCGAGCCTTCTGACTCGGCAAACGAAGCAGACGCAGAGAGCGAGCCTGAACCCGAACCGAAAAAGAAACAGAAGCAAAAGCAAAAGAACAAAGGCAAGGAAAAGGCCAAGGCTGACAGCCCTAAGGGCGAAGACGAAAAAAAGAAGGCCAAACAGGAGCAGAAAGGCAACAAGCAGAAAAACAAAGAGAAGCAGAAGGCCGGAAAGCAACCTAAGAAAGCGCCCGAGCAGCCAGAAGACAAAACTGAAGACGAGAAGGCTGGCGAAGCCTCGAACCAAGAGAACCAAGGCAAGTACAAAAAGGCAAAGGGGAAGAGGACGAAGGAGGGAGACAAGGAAAAAGCAGCGCCGAAGGGCATGATCCTTAAGGGTTCCAGGTATCAGAATGGATTCTTCTGGGGAAACCATCCCCAAGGCATGCTTTTCCCGCATCCTCGCCGTCCTCAACTCATTGAGCCGATCCGTGCCCAAGTCGTCCAGATGGAGCGTGTCATCAGGGCACCATCAGACCCGGCACCAAATGCTTACTACGATCCAGAAAACAACGTCATGAGGCAATACCAAGGCCCCCCGACTGGAAACAACCATGGCCATCTCTATCCGGCGCACAACGCCTTCAGTGGCCCACCACCTACTGGGATGCCTCCTGTGCCTCAAACCCCCTTCTACTACGGCTTCAACCAGCCTCAGCCTCAGCCAGGTTATGGTCCGTACCCACCGTATAATCAGTACTGGCAACCCATGTCACCAATGGAGGGATATGCGCATGTCCCTATTACCCGGGGTATGCCTGGACACGCCTGGACTGTTGTGAATGGTCCTCCAGGATTTCCCCCAGCCCTCCCTGCGGGCCATGGACAGGCCAACCCTCAAGCTGTAGATGGGAAGGAGAACGCTGCTCTCCCACCCGGGAACGACAAGGACAAGACGAGCCAGAACAATGTTGGGCCACCAGGCCTCACCGTAAGTTGGAATACGTGGACATCGCATTGGGCTTGACTCACCATATCAGGGCCAGAACAACCCTTATCTTCCTCAGCGGACTGGATCAGTTTTCAAAAACTATGGCAGTCATGGCGCTCGCACTGCTTCCAAGGGTGATGGATCTGCTCGGACTGGATCGAACAACTGGAACAACAATGTAACGACATGGAACGATGGAAATGGCGACAACCAGCAGAACAGCCAGACTGATTGGCCCGCGGTACCTGACCACAGCCAGAATGGAAGTGGACAGAACGACAACACTTGGGGGCAGACCGAGGGACAAAATCAGGATCAGAATTGGAACGGGAATAATGGTTGGGATACGAACGGAGAGCAACAAGAGGACAACAATCAGAAATGGGCCTCGGGATCGAACAGGAGCAATGGGACAGTAAAGAGGCGTGATGATCACTGGGGCAACGACACTCATCTGGGAAACACCGGCCGCTGGGAGGAGGTGAATGACACGGTTCCTAGCACAAGTGGCCCGGCGGCAGACAACAACGTGTTGGGCTGGGACGTTGTTAACAAGGGCGTGGTGGAGGAGGTTTCACCCGAATCGAGAAAGAGCGACAAGGGGAAGGGTGAAGAGAAGCCGGACAATGTTATGCCTGGGTCATGGGTTGAGACTCCTGGTGTGCCTGCTTGGGGAGACGCTTCTGCGGCTGTGGATACAGAGGGAACCATCTGGTGAAGGGAGTCTTGACGACGAATGTATCTAGTATAGATGAACTTGGTATCCGCAAAATCACTGTACTGCAATGGCTATGGCTATATGACTCCCAAACTGATATCTCATCCCATATGTTAACACCTTTGAGGCTTTTCGTGGTGTGATGCCATATTGCATTTCTGTAGTTTTCCCGGCCTCACCCTATTTGTCGTGTCATGATCGTCCTGTTCGTGTCAGATTGTAAAGAATAGATTTTTTTTTTTAAAAACAACACGTCTCTCTTTAACAGTCTTGTTCTCTGTGTAGTGCCTGAGCAGCCGAGTAGCAGATCAAAAGCAGCAGTTGCAGAAGCATTCCGAGGGTGAAGTAGAAGGGCAGTCGCAGTCAATCAGAGGATTGTGCAGCCGTGGAGAGACCTGATCGGCCGTCAATCAGCTTGGTCCTGAGGGGGAGACGTCGTTTGATTTAGCCCAGGCCTCTTTTTTTGTTATCACGGCGGCGGATGGAATTGGAATTGTGGGGGCATCATCAGGGGGAACAAGAGGCGTAATGACATAGTTGGTAGTGATATGAGAAAGGGGGGGGGGGGGAGTTCTGGTC
>JABCKD010001975.1:0-11169 GCA_013186415.1 Fusarium sp. NRRL 66088 | reverse complement strand
CCTATATAGTATAGGATTACTATAGCTATAAGAGAGAGGTTTTTTTAATAAGGAAAGGAAATAATTAGATTATTTGCTATAAATGTTTAATCCCTTCTTATTATAGTAGAAGGTATGAAATCAGACCCATTTTTTGATAATTCTAATCCTTGAGAAGGAAAGTACTGAAAGAACAAAACAAGCCAAGGCATCTGACGGGCGGAAAGGGAACAAGAGCAAGAGCGCCAAAGAATGAACTAGAGGCGATCGCCGCTAGTAATCGATTGCAAAAAGCCATCGGAAGGACGATGAACAAGCGCCTTGAGCTGTTAAATCCTTTTATGCGCCAAGTTGAACTGGACGCTGTCGTGGGCCACCGAACGCTCTGAAACTGACCTCTGGGTAACAAAAAACACGAGGCTGACACTAATAAACAATAATCTTATTAACTTTAATCGCCGATTGAACCGCTATTTTAAAGATAAAATTTCCTAAAATCGATATCCTCATAAAAAGGAGATCATAGAGTATTATCTAGGTATTTTTTAAACTTAAATTGGGGCAGTATCGATAGTATTATGGTCGTCTCGAAGCTGTTGGGCTAGGTAGTCTCGTGTTTTTTGCAACTCTCTAGACTGATTACCTAACCACCCCACCTTAGTCATCAAAAATCTCCCACCCAACGCGCGCAAACCCCTGACAACTTACACGTCTCCTCAAGATTTGGATACGAATCGACATCATCGCATTTATCGTCGTCCGCCCGCCTGCCGCTCCTTCTTTTTCACTTCTTCACTCTCGTTCGATAAGAAATATCGCAACAATGACTCGCGCTCAGCAGACCATCTCCCTCGCCCTCCTCGTCTCCTCCGTACGCAATACCCCCCTCGATACGAAAAAAACATCTTGCTAACGTATTGCGCAAAAACAGCTTTACCTCGCTCTGTTCCTCGAACTCATCCCCCTTCCTCCTCTGATCCAAGAACAGATCGTCCCCGTCGTACGTCCCACTCTTGAACCTCCTTCTCCTCTCCCGATCTCTAACGTGAATCAGCTCCCCTTCTGGGCCCTCGTCTCCTTCGGCGCATTCCTCCTCTTCCGCCTCGGCTGGGGCATCCTCACCTTCAACGACGTTCCGGAAGCCCACAAGGAGCTCATGGCCGAGATTGACCAGGCCAAGACCGAATTGCGAAAGATGGGCGTCACCGTCGACTAAGCTGTTGCGGCTCTCCGAACTACAAGACTTTAATGGATAGAGAGGGGAAAAGGGGGGATACGATACAAGCAGGCACACGAGGCCCGTTGTTACGGCCAAAATATAAAATTAATTACAATGTTCTGGTATCTCTTTTTCGTCTTCTCGTGTGCGACCCGCGCAATAAGAACTCGTCTTGGTCTACAGTCGTTCATGTAGGAACTTCATGTCCATACAATATCTTGGCCCCTTAACCTCTATCATGATTGTTCGCCCGCTACCAAAGCCACAATTGTCCGTATAGCCGTCTCCGGTTTCTCTCCGCCATGTACAAGCTCACTGAAAAGCTTGGGGATCTTTCCAAGAGACCCTCGTTCATCCATCTGGTGCCCTGTCATATGATGTCAGTTGATGGTCAAGAGGTGATAATCGCGTCAACTCACATTTCCCTGGAACGCCTATTAGAACCGCAAGCTTGCTTTCAGCCTCTCCCGTCCAATCAAACTCAGTCTTCCACTGTAGCCGTACCATCACGCCCGAGTCCTCTGTGTCGTTTTGGGGTATTGAGATGTCAAAGTATTGTTGGCCCATGTAGCGGATCAGGTCTGCCTTGTGGACCGACTCCACGTGTGTAAACCCAGAGTCCTCATCCTCTTCCTCACTCTTTTTCCGTCTTGACTTGCGTGCGCGCATCTGGCTCGTAGACTCTGACACACCATCCTTGGAGCCAAGACTGTTCTCCAGTTGGCACCATAGCTCTGCTCTGTCCACAGCAGCACGGAGCCATTCACCCATGGCCCATGACAGGATACCGACGTTCTGTTGCATGGATCGGTTGCAGTCACCGGTGCAAATCTTTTCGACAAAAGGGCCCAGTTCAGCCTTCGAAGCTGGTTCAAGTGCTGTTACGTTGAGGTCCAAGATGGTCAAGTCAGTTGCGCTGACAACCATGTCCATCCGCGCCGTGAAAACCCCAGGTATCTCCCGAGATCGAAAGGTGATGGAATGAAGCTGCTTCAGGGGCTGGTCGGCTTCCGTGGGCATGACAGCGATGTTGGATGATATTGAGAACGGAGTGAACAGTTCAAGATAAGGCAACTCCTCTTCTGCTGTCAGGGCGACGGGGTGGTGTGATTTGATCTCGGCCTGCTTATCCTCGACAGGCACCGAGGGCGTAGGAGCGATTGCTTTGCCGAAAGGGAGGAGAGCGGTAGGATTCAATGCCGCCCGGACGAGTTGTTGGGACACAGGCTGACCTTTGTCGGCTTCTGTAGAAAGGTGTTGGCGCTGAATAAGATCGATGACTGCCTCTTGATTCGAAGGTGCCAAAACACGACCAGATTGCTGCATCACTCGAATCCGTTCATTCTCCTTCTGTGCAGTCTCCAAATCCTTCTTGAGCCTTTCCATCTCATTCAAAAGGGCATCCCTCTCTGCCTTCTTAGCCGAGTCTGGATCGAAAGCCTTGGGCTTCCTGGTTTCCGGTGCATTCGCCTCAACCGGGGGCCTGTGTTCTGTGATCCTGGCAGATGCTCCAGCTCGCTGAAAGCTCTTTCTGGGCTTATCCAGAAGTCGTGACGGCGGTTTTGCCAAAGGCGAGTCCTTGGGCTGAGACAACTCCCGAAATCGAATTGGGCTGTTGCGAAAGCTTTTTCGCAGAGCAGCATCGCGTGCTGATGGTGCGAGTTTTGGCACAGGCTGTGACGCGGATGGAGCCGCCTCTTGGGAATCGGGTTGAACCATTGATGGTAGTTCAGGTTGGGGCACAGAAGCCGGAATAGGCTCAGGCGAGGAAGATGCCTCAAGGACCCGGCTTGGGGAGTCATCTTCAGGTGAGGGAGAGGCTTGGTCGAGAAATTGGCTTGGGGAGTCGTTCTCAGACTCAGGCTCAGGCAAAGGAGCTGGCGGGGATTCAGACGGTGAGCGAGATTCATCAGGAGGTGGACTCCCAACCGGGGACCTGGGTAGAGATCTCTCTGCGGGTGCTGCTGGTGGTTCTGGCGCCAAAGGTTCGTCAGGTGAAGGAGGAGTCCCAGCCTCGGGTTCAGAAAAAGGACCATCCGTCGATGGAAACTCAGGCTCAGGCATTGACGCTGGCGGCTGAGGTGGCGAAGAAGCTTCAATCGACGGCAACTCGGGCTCGGGCATAGAAGCCGATGGCTCATCAGTCGGCATAATTCCAGCAGGTGGTGACCGTCGCAGCATCTTGCCACGGAAAGGATTAAAATCCTCGTCTTCAGGCTCCGGCGCGGCTGGATGCGGATTCAACTTGGAAGGAGTTCGTCGAGCGGGAGCACCCAAACTACCTCCAACACGCCGCAACGACCTCCCCGACCCTGGCGTCGCCTCACTGAGACGCGTTGGTGTCGGGGCATCGCTCACCAAGCGGCTCCCAGCCAAGCGCGCCGCAAGAACTTCCGAAGGACTCTCAACTCCAAAGTCCAAAGAAGGTAATGTCGGATTTGGCGCCTTTTGTGGTGATCTAGATCTTCTCCTTTCCAAGACATCCGGATTATGACGCGCAAGACTCGCTTTTGTCGGTGATGCATAAGATGGACGCCTCCGTCGCGGTGACGCGGGTTCAGGCGATGGCGGAGTTCCCCCAATCTCGAGTGAAGTACTAGGCGATGTACGCCTTCGCTTTGGCGCAGACTCCTCCATTGTGAGAAAATTGATTCTTTTGTCGTGAGCGCCTTAAACGATATTCATGTCCTTGTTAGTATCCCTCAGTCCTGTCGATATTCTCTTGTCGCATTGGCCGTTGTTTACTTGGCCCTGTCGCGTCCAGGTGGGCTTCACCGCCTGCCGAAAAGGGTAGGCTAGCTTCACCAGATGTCAACGACTGAATGAAAAATGCACCTTCAATTTGTGACAAAGCACAAAAAACACGGCTTGTTTTGCGTCGAATTGAAGTCACCAGCCGCGTCTCGTGAATATGTCAATTCCAAACTCTGTCCATCACAAGCCAACGCGAAAGCATGTGACGTGTATCACGTGCTGATAGTCAGGCACAGCTGACCTTATCACAGCACCAATCGCGGAGAAGCGGGAGCACACCACCCAAATCTTGCATCCGCCCACCCCCTGTCAAATTGTGCAATTACTGCGCACACCCCGGCCGATGACGTCCGAGGCAAAAATGACGGACTTCCGAGACTTCAACACCAAGTTTCCCGGTCCCCGTTGAACCGCGCAATTACAAACCAAGTCCAAACTTTTTTTTTTTTTTTTTTTGCCATTTTCTCCAAGTCTTCTACCTCATAACTCGCGCCTCTTCACTCATTGAACTCCAAGTATCGCCGACATCATACAACGTTTGAGTTCTTTCCACGTCTTTAGCCATGTCGATTCCCTCCCGGTTAGCGCCGAGGTTACGCCCTCTCTTCTCCGCGACGACGACATCACGAGCATTCGCAAGTACAGTGCCGAAACAAACCATAGAAGAGTGGCCGCAACGATCCCCACTAGGTCCATACTACGAGCAAATACTCAACAATCCCTCATTGATACCTCAAGAGAAGCCAGAAGATCCGCCAAACACCGCAGACCCCGAGGTCCTCCCGCCCGAGAAGAAGAAGAAGCAACCTGCCGATTCAACGACGAGTACAGCTCAGCCGCAGACGCCCGAGGAGCGCGTCAAGATCATATTTGGTTCTCGGCTGCTTGGACCCATCGAGCAGGCTGACCGCCTCGCGGCACGAAAAGCGAAATCGACATTGATAGCCGGCGTCCTCGTGCCGCCAAAGCCAGAAGAGCCGGACAATTGCTGCATGAGCGGCTGCGTCAACTGCGTATGGGACCGCTTCCGTGACGAGATGGAAGAGTGGTCTCTCAAGAACAATGAGGCGCAGGCTGCTCTGCGAAAAGTTGAGGGGTCGATGGACTCTGACGGCGGAGGTTCAGAGAGCAACTGGACACCTACACCAGCGCCAGTGCCAGCCGTCGGCGATACCAAGATTGCAAAGGACTTTTGGGATGAGGGGCTGTACGAGAGTGTACCGGTTGGAATTAGGGAGTTTATGAAGCAGGAGAAGAGACTTAAAGAGAGACATGCTAGAGAGGGTACAGTTGGGGGTTAGACCAAAAAGATGTGCGGATCAACGAAAGAGTATATACCCATTCATGGCTTTTTTAAGAACAAGTGGTTACATTAAATAGAGTTGAAATAGACGAAATAGAATCATCGAGTCTTTGATCTTGTCATCTACTGCTTCTCAACGTCACCACGCAGTGGAACTCTACGACTACAAGGTGTCTTTCTCCCCGTCACATCCCCCTTCTCCTCACTCAAACAATCCCAGAGCTTCTTACCATACAGTTCACCAAAGCAACGAACCAAAGGGACCGTCTTAACACTATCTACTCACTCATTCATTCAGACTTGACTCTTCACCAAGATTCAACTCTCGAGTCATCATGACCATCTTCCCATGGAAACGACAAAAAACAAAAGACGTCGAAAAATACATCCTCGGGAAACATGACCGCACGTTCTACATCAGCGTCAACCCCCGCGAACCAATCCGCCGCTCTGACATCTGCATCTTTGGCAAACCAGAGTGCAGCCATTTCACCAACGAACCCAATCAGGTCGTGAACCGAACTCCCAGGTCCAAGCAGAAAGCATCAGAGTATACGCTCTCGCAATTTGTGCTCACCTACAGGTCGGACATCTATCACTGCCAGATAAAAGCTGGGCGCCAGTACTATAGCGTCAGTTTATACGAAAACTCGCGGTATCTGAAGACCGAGATCCGGAATCATACCAAGGTGTATGCGAACTGTCATACAGTTTTCGTCTTACTAAGAGGAAACGAGAAGCCCAAGTGCCCCCGTGTCGGCATCGCGAGACCTATTGGAAAGATCTTTGCCCGGGGCCTTGCTGGTATCACCGACGTCCCAGTAGGGCTCATGACACGGAACATCCCGCCCCTGCATCATGGGCACTGCGTGTCCCTCACCAAATTTTTCCTGGACCACACGATCAGGGAGAGGGTCATAAACGATCCCTATATATCACAGATGAGACTCCGAGTCCGGATGGGCGAAATGGCTCCGGCCAATGACCACCTGAATCCACAAGTCCTATTCCGCCCTGTCTACCTCAACCAGCTACAACGCGAAGCAGGGAAGCGCACCGTCTTGCGCTGGTCTATGAGCATGGGTATTATGCTGGCAGTCCTTCACTGGAGCTGTGGTCTTGACGGCGAAGGGATCAACTTTCTTCTCGCCAGTGGGAGGAATTCCAGGCCGTGCATATGGGCGACCGACTTTGGTGATTGCAAGCCCATAAAGCCCTGGAGATGGAAATCACGAAAGTGGTCGAGTGTCATCATGAATAACCCGACATGGCCACGACCTGCTTTCGCCCCCAATTTCGTCCCTAACGGAGATTCTAACGAGGACATGGGCGTCGAGGAGACGTGGAAGATGTTTGTGGACGGCTACAAACAGGCCAGCCGAGTAATCCTGTATAAAGAAGGCAGGAGATCTGAGCTAGATACTCCGCGTCGCTTTATTGACAAGCTTGAGTTGGCGTGGAAGAAGCGGCAGGACGACAGCGAGGTTGAGAGCTTGTCTGGGTCGAGCGCCTCGTGAACGGGTAGATCGAGGTGTTGCTTGCGATGGTGGTTGATAACCTAAAAGACAAGTAGGCATTGGTGAGTAAATGCCATGGGTTAGTTGGCGTTTAGTGTCCAAGTCTGTACTCAAACAGACAGGAGTCAAAGGGGTCAATGGATGGAGAAAAAATGATGATCTAGTTCTTTTGGATTGTTACTCCATGATGCATTCGTCATGATCAATGCGCGTAAAGTGACGCGCCCATATTCCCAACTCCGAAATCTCACATAAAAATCCGCTCAGTTAGACTTGGGCTGCTGACCAGCGAGTCTGTCGTGCTCGTCAATGTCCATCGCCTCCCAGGGGTAGTTGATCCAGACGTCGCCGACCGTCTTGGCAGCCGAGTAACGCTTGGCAAGCATGTCGTCGGGGAGCTTGCCCTTCTTAACCTTGTCCTTGTTCTACGCCTTGTTAGTATACATGGTGAGTCGCTCGAGTTGACACATACGTGGAGCACAAAGATGCTGAACTCGGTCTTGGGAGCGGGAGCACCGGCACCCATGCGCTGACGGGCAATCTCGACATCCTTCTCAAGCTCCTTGACGGCGTACTCGAGGGTCGTCCGGGTATCGTCAACCTCGTCAACGATGAGGATTCGCTTGCCGACAAGGTTCTCCATCTCGCCCAGCGCAGTAAGGTCGAGCCACTGGGTCCGGGTAACCTTAGTACCAGGAGCCTCAACCTCGTCGTTACCGAGCGACTCGTAGAGAGACAGGCCGATGGCCTGGATGGGAATGTTGGGAGAACCGGGCTTCTTGAGGAAGGATCGGAGGATTCGAGCAGGGACGTAACCACCGCCGCCGATGGCGATCATGAGCTGAGGCTCAAAATCCGCGAGGATCTTGTCGGCCGACTGCTGGCACATCTTGTGCACCTAGAATCACGAACCATGTTAGCAGAGCTTCCTCAACCATGTCGCTAATAATGAATCAAGCCAAGAACTTGACAGCCAGCAATGTCTCAGTCATCTGCAGCTCATAGCTCTCGCAGAAATCCTCATCCAAAACCACACCGCTGGTCGAGCGCGTTCGAGGCGCATCACCGCCCTCATCATCAAGGCGGGGTGGCGGGGTAATTTTTCTTACATCGTTGTACGTGACGTAGAGCTTCTCAACCATTTTGGCGGTCTTTTTTCCAGGGTATCACAGACGTCGGAGAGAGTAAAGAAGCGAAGCGACGAGACGAAGCAGGAGACGTGTTTGGCGAGGACTCGGGAGAAAGAATTTGAGGCCCAAGAAAAGAAAGAAAAGAAGTGGAAAAAAGGACCGAGGCTGCAACTGGGGATCTTCAATCACAATTTTTTTTTTCTCTCACAGGCACAGGCTCCTTCCTTCTTTCCTTGTTCCTTGGGCCTCTTGCACTCTTTGGGACATGGAGCTCTCCGCGATTTGTTCGCGCTTGAGGCGGGGGATCCACTAATCACCGTCGGAAGCCGCCGACGCAGGGATTGTTTCAGTGGGTGGAACGCGCTGTAACGTTAGAATGAAGATGGGGACTTGAACGCCGACCTTGCCGTCAAATCACCGGTTCAAGAATTGTCATGACAGCTTCATCTTTTTTTTTATTAGTCTAATACCTAAAGATTCAACCTTGTTCAGGCTTCTCCTCCGCCTCAATTAATGTCTTTAGCCTTTCTTACTAACGATTCAAAACCCTTCGCCTCCCGCCAAGACAGCTCAGCCCCTGGCAGCTCTGCGATCCGTGAACCTCTTAGCCTCCCACTCCGCTTTTAGATCACAGAAGTCAATATTTATTCCCTCCATTGCGATGCTTTTGTCAAACTTCTTGACCACTACAGCCGGGTTTCCTTCCACGTAATGATACGGTGGCACGCTCTTGGTCACCACGCTCCCATGGCCAACCTTGCTGTGATGGCCAATCTCAACCCCAGGCCTAATTGTCTCATTAGCTATGATCCTGTGAATGCGACAGGATGGGGACTCACAATAAAACGACATCTTCTCCAATCCAACAGCAGTCACCGATTGTCACCTTGCGGCCAACAATCAACGGCTTGCCATTCTTGTTCTTGACACTTTCGGAGCGCTCTGCCGCGATAATAGTCAAGCCGGGTTCTATCCACGAATGCTCACCAAACCTGACATCCGAAAACGGCGTGTATATGACTATGCAGTTTCCGATCATGTTTGCAAAGTTCGAGAGATCGATTCGGAACCCATACTCAACATGAACTGGACCTTCAATGAGTGGCTCCACAATGACCAGCTCTTCGTCGCCTTCGCTCCTCTCGCCAAAGAAGGGATAACTAAGCTTATCAGTCAACATCTTCAACTTGACAGTCTCGTACTTACTTTTTAAAAATGGCGACTTTTGCGGCTCCTGGATCGTTGGGGGTGAGGAGGTCACGGAACGCAGCCGGACATCTGTCTCTAGCCTCTTGAACCTGTGTGTCGTTGGCTTGGTCAAACGCGCCTTCAAGGCCCGCTGAACTGCCAATGGCGATGGGGATATCTCTACGACTCATTTTTGTGGTCTTGATTGAGAAGTGTTAATGCTCTAGGTCAACTATTGGGTAGAACTTCTCATATATCTGGATGGTTGAAGAGGATCCCGCGCCTGATTGACTGTAGACGGACAAAGCTGGCTGTTGTTTATTGCTTCATCAATCAGGATTCATTGACAGTAACTATGTGATATTGACAGCATCTGCCTGACTAATGCTGGATCGGTAGGGCTTGGAATAAGAGATACTCAAGCTCGAGCATGAGACACGGTCGTTTACAGGTTAGCCCGTGCATCATAAACGTTGCGTTTCCTCGATCAGGAACCCGAATACTATCGTGAGTCTATCGCGACACAACACTTCATCAGCTAGCTCCCCGCCACTCATGCAGTCCTTTAAATAGTTGGTAGAACTGGCAATTAGTACCAACACTCTAAATCTTATCGCGTTGAGTATTCCCTCCTAATTTATAGCCGAGTGCTAAACTGCCTACCTACCCTATGTTCACTCACCTAAACCCGCAACATTCTTCTCACGACCGCCTCTGGCAATTCTGCTATCCGTGAGACATGCCATCCACTCTTCCCTGGTAATCCAGCGCTTCCTTCAAGCTAGTAATAATATCCCCCGGCTCCTCTGCAACCTCATCCTCGATCTTCCGCATCACCCGAGCTGGGTTCCCATGTGCAACACAGAATGCCGGCACGTCCTTGGTCACCACGCTCCCAGCGCCAATAATACCATGATTACCTATCTCAACTCCAGGTCTGAAATAACGAATTAGTTTTTTTTTTAAACTCTTAAGCGGGGCATATTAAGGACTTACAGTATAGTAACTCCAGCTCCAATCCACGCGTAGTCTCCGACTATCACATCGCTGCCGTTGCTTAAACGCTTACCATACTCGTCAACACCTTGGGAGTGACCGACTGAGATGATGGTCACATTTGGCCCTATATTAGCATGCTCCCCGATCCTGACATCTGCCACTGGCGTGTCCAAGATTACACAGTTACGATTGAGAAATGCCGTGGGCGCAATGTGAACTCGGAGCCCATAGTCAAGGTAAATCGGAGCTTTAATGAGAGGGGCTGAAGGGACTGCGGATGGGTCCCGAAATGCGATGTCAGCTGTGAATGTCTCTTCTTCTCTTCCATTATCGTAAGTGGTTTCCGGGTTGATGATTCTAGGCTGGTCAGGGGACGTCTCCCAGTCAGCCAATGTAGTCGTCTCACCTCTTCCACGCAGCCACTCTCACGAGCGCCGGACCATCAATTGGTATGTCATTGAATTGGCGGATAGAATGTGAACAACGATTCCTGGCGTCTCTGAAGTCAGTGTTGCCAGCTTGAAAGCACACGCTGCGAATCTTTACTCTGCGGCTCTCGACCGGGGAGCTTGTTGAACGAGCCATTGCTGTAGTCTTGATTGGGAAAATGATAGCTTGTTGGGCTATTGGGTAAATCTTCTGATATACTTAGATGACCACACACACTGATGGTGATCTTATGTTTGACTGGTGGTAAGTGAGTGGGGTGTCGACATTGAGTACTCTTCACTGCTCCATCTTCCTATATTCATTGACAAGAAGTGCTAGAGAGTATCAGAACTTTCTTGTCTGGCTTTCAATGACTAGAGTTGAGAATCAGGAATGTTCAAGCCCAAGCTGTGAGAAATTGCCATCAATACTTTTGTTGATCATACGTGCGAGGGCGACCATGAATGAGCCTGCCAAGACGTGGTGAATCTGTCGCGATACCACACTTTACAGTCTATGTCCTTGTTATGCATTGTGCTCCCTTGTAGCTCTAGAAATAGCTCATATAAGCCAGTAACAACTATTAATATACGCTTGTTCGCGTCGAACAATATCCCCCAACTTCTTCTAACCGACTGTCAGACTGCTACC
>JABCKD010001971.1:0-14330 GCA_013186415.1 Fusarium sp. NRRL 66088 | reverse complement strand
ATGTCATCCCATGTTTTGCTGCATCGCTGAGAGGGGCAGGGCGATTTGATAGGTGGGTAGACATTCTTGTATGTAGGAACAGAGAAAGACAGCGAATGCCCTCAAGGTTGAGAGAGCACCTCATGATTTCCCACCGTAGAGTTTGTCCCTGTGGCTGCTCTCTACCTCAGAGCTTACCTAGGCTTTTTTTTTTCCAATGGTGTAATCAAATCAAAAAGCCTGGGCCAGTCGAACGCCGCCGACGACAAGAAAGGTCCGTCCTAGCTAAGACGGGCTGAGGTTGAGCTCTCCAGCTGCAAGTCTAATGGTTTCTAACGGTCGACGAAGCTGCCTTGTTGGCTTGGCCTCTCCCCCCGGCTTGCTCATGATAGACGCCATAGGCTGTTAGTGTCCCTCTTGGACAAATGCTACATCGCCTTTTTTTTTTCCTTTTGCTTTGCTGAGCTTGCTCTCTTCCCCCCCGCGACCCTTGCTCATTGTTAGCTGTTGGGCTCGCCAATGCAAATGGATTGCTTGGAGCCGCTGATTGGAACCGCCGACCAGAGCCACGGGCCACTGACCACCATCCATTCATTCCCCGTCTAGACTCCTCATCTTATTGTCCGTCCTGTCCTGACCTTTCCCATTTTCCCTTCACCTCCACATTCATCCTTTTTTTCCCCTTCTCCTTCGCTTTCAACCCCCTCCCCTCCGTCTCGTTCTTTCTTCTTTTTTTGTCATACTCTTCGAAGGGTCCCCTTCTCGACAGCGAATAGCTTCATCAATCCCCGCTGCCGCTATTCATTCTAGACGCCGCTGGCGAGCGCAAACAAACGAAACGACGGGAAAAAGCCCCTCCATCCTATCCATCATCACCCCACTGCCGAGCTCTTGACTCTCTTCTCTGGCGTTGGCACACCTGGGGGAAGATTTGCGCTTCGGTCGCCTACCTAATTATTGACCACAATCCATTGAAACTTTGCCTCTCCTTCTTTTTCAACATTCTCCTCTTTTCATCTTCCTCTGCCAGGTGTTGTCTGTTGACAAGGCGCTGGAACATTGTTGATTCGATAAAGCGGCAAGGCGTGCACTGAGAGCGTTCTAGCCACGGATTCGACTGCGGTCTTGTTTCCAAGGACGACCAAAAATTCGACTTACAAAAAAGAAAACGCCAAACGAGAATAGCGGAAACAATTGTGGATTTGTTCATCATTTGTTGATTGTGGCGAAGGAACAGAAGCGAAAAAAAACCAACATCGGCATTTCACGATCCCTCAAAATCGTCCCTCATTTTCCCACCATCACTAACTTTCTCCAACTGTCGACGGCTTTTTTTTTTTATCGCCCGTCCCCACCCCCTCCAACTTCTTTTCCACGGTCGCTTCCATCTCCCGCCGTTGCGCGCCTGGGTGCTCCATCGCTCCACTTGCACTTGCGCGACTCCCTGGTCTCTTTCTGGGCAACCCAGCTTTCTCTTTTTCGCCGCCCCCCTCCCCCTGGCGTTGTGTGCCTCACGGCGGCGTGTGTGTGCGTGTGTGTGTGCGACCCCAGTCACTCACTGTAAGGTACCTTGCCTTGCCTGCCTACCTCCTGCCTGTACCCAACCTTGCGCCAGCCGCCAACGGTGCCGCTGCGCTCAGCTGGGCCTAGTGGTAAGGTATTTTGCAGCCCCCCCCCCAGCTGGCAGTGCGTGCGTCCCTCTTACAAGTCCCCAGTGGTAGCACCAGCTTAAGGTAGCCCGCCTGCTCTGCCCAACTGCCTGCAGGTGGTCTCGCGATTCTGGTCCTTTTTTCCAACTTCCCGCCTCCGAGAGACGACTCACAACTTCCCAACTCGCAACTGCCCGGGAGGCACCCCGTTACACAAACATGAAGGTTCGTCATCGCCCCTTCCCTTTGGTCGCTCCTGCCCAAATGGCAAAACTCATCCCTTGCGCTTTACTGCCCTGGATACCTTCCATTTCCATTTCCATTTCCATGCTGTCGCTCTTTCCTCCCATCTCCCCTCTGCCTCTCAAGGCACCTTCCTCTCTGACTCTGCCTTTCTGCCTGCGTCCCCTCCCCCGCCAACCACCTTGAGCTACCTTTTTCCTTTGCCGTCATCGTTTGCGCCAGTCTCTCTTTGGCGACTCAGTAATCGCCAAGACTCAACGCTAACCGCCATGCGCTTGGTACAGGCTCTTCGAAGATCGATCAAAGGCGACAAGGAGAAGGGAGCCATCGCTCCCAAATCGGCCGTCGCTATCGTCCCTCCTAAAAAGGTTGGTCCCGCCAGCCCCCCTTCGCTTCTCACATCTGTGCCCGACCATCTATGCGAATATCGAATGTCTCGCCTGTTTCCCCATGACGCTTAGCCACATCCAGCCCCGCCATGATCCCCCACGGCAACCGCAAACCCATTGAGTTCAGGCGCTGATGCCCAACCGAATCGCAGGTAATCCGAGCGCTTTACGACTACGAGGCACGATCAAGCCAGGAACTTAGCTTCTCTAGAGGAGACTTCTTCCACGTTATCGGACGCGAGAACGACCAGGACTGGTACGAGGCCTGCAATCCAGCCCTTCCCGACGCGCGCGGCCTTGTCCCTGTCACCTTCTTCCAGGCTCTCGGCCGCACCGAGCGTGATAGTTCGCAATCCGACGGTGGCCAGCCTCCTATGCCGACAAAGAACCCCGACCACGATTCCGGATATAGCGAAGCTCCCCCGATGCAGCCTGCAGCACAGCCCGCCGCCCAGCCTATGCCGGCGGCCTCCATGCCACCAAATCACCGCGCATCCAAGTCGGGTGGAAAGTCGGGAGCTATGGTCTACGGAATTGTCATGTACGACTTTGCTGCGGAGAGGGCGGATGAGTTGGAGGCCAAGGCTGGAGAGGCTATTATTGTCATTGCGCAGTCCAACCCGGAGTGGTTTGTGGCTAAGCCAATCGGTCGGTTGGGTGGCCCTGGTCTGATCCCGGTTTCCTTCGTCGAGATTCGAGACATGGCGAGCGACAAGGCGATTGCAAACCCATCAGATGCCATTAAGCGTGCCGGTGTTCCCAAGGTGGAAGAGTGGAAGAAGATGGCAGCCGAATACAAGAACAGCAGCATTACTCTAGGCAAGTTCGAGGGCGGCAACCCCGGACAACCTGGGCAGCCGATCGAGCAGGGCATGGAGCGCATGAGCCTCCAGCACGGCCGACAGAGCTCTCAGAACGGATCGGTAAGTACCTCGTATGCGCAACACTCGCAATCGACTGATGAACTAACCCATCAACAGGCAGGTTTTGCGAACCAGGCCCGAACTTCACAGCAACCGCAATACATTCCGAAACCCGCCGCTCCACTTCAGGCACCACTCCAAGCACGGATACCACGATACTGTTTTGCCGAAGATAAGTACTGGTTCGTTATCGAGGCGATGCTGGAGGATGGTCGACAATGGGAGCTTTCTCGCTATTACGAGGACTTTTACGATTTTCAGATCGCCCTCCTCACCGAGTTCCCTGCCGAGGCCGGTAACACAGGAACACAAAAGCGCACGCTGCCTTACATGCCCGGACCCGTTAACTACGTGACGGATGCAATCACCGAAGGCCGACTCCATAACCTGGATGCGTACGTCAAGAACCTGCTCAGCCAGCCTCACTACATCTCGAGATGTAACCTGGTAAAGCAATTCTTTGCGCCCCGAGAAGGCGATTACGAGATCGAAGGTGGAGCCAACGGAGAGGAGTACCGTCTTTCACAAGCGTCTCAACCATCATCAACCGAGTCTCCTGCTGTCAACTCGAGGCAAGCATCTCAGAGCAATCTCAACGGTGGCGGTTATGGCGGGCTGTCAGCGGCACCCGCGCACCAGATGGGCAATAGCCCCCCTGGAATGCAACGGCAAACGTCATCACTGTCGCAGCCCTCGCAGACATCTCTGACCCCGAGCATGCAACACGCGCCCCAGCAGCCCGCGTCGGCGATGAAGATCAAGATGTACTTTAGGGGAGACCTCATTGCGATCCGAGTGCCGACGGATATTTCGTTCCAGCAACTCTGCGACAAGGTCTGCGACCGACTTAAGGTGCCGGCCGGCGACCCCATCCAGCTTTTCTATAAGGACGAAGCAACAGGCGATAAGCCCACTATGATGGATGATAACGATCTCGACTATGCTCTCCAGCGAAACGAGAAGCTGCTGCTGTTTGTGGAGGTGGGAGATGATTAGTCGGGGATGACGCCAACGACGTTTCAGCTTGGTTGCATTCCTGCATGGCGGATTCATGTTGAGAGCCAGACTCAACATAGAGGCGGAAGTTGAACCGCCTGGTACCAATATTCCCGTTTCTCGAAGCCTCGCCCGACAGCACAGCACAGCGCAGATCCCCACCTCGATAACTAGGGTTTCCCCTTGGTGGATAGATCCGCAGTTCTTGAAGAGTCCCCAATCTGAGGGACAACGCCCCTTTTTGATTTGGCCTTTGTGGCTTTATGACGACACGTCGGCGAGGAAGTTAATGCTTCTTTGATACCTTTTTAGTAGCTGGACGATGCAATGAGTCATGGCTCGGCGTACCAGACGATCGTTGTCACTTGGACGGGGATGTCAATCTCCCATTTTCTTTTTCTTTTTCTGTCTTTTCTTGAAAACACCCTACTTCTTTGAGACGATGCCAATTGGCAGGTCTGGGTCCTCGGAACCTTTTTGATATCACATGACTGAGCTCAGTGTTTTCCTTTCTCTTTTTTTTTCTACTTCGATTCTATTCTAAGCTTCCTCAGGGGCAGCTGGGGCCTGGAGAGGGGCGTTTGCGGAGGGAATGATGCTGATCGCGGCTGCTGTAGGCGGTCCGAGATGGAGGTGGTTCTATAAAAACCCAGGCAATATTCGATGAGTGTGGGAAGGAAAGGCATGATTGGGGTAGTCGAAGGAGAGGATTGAGGAATATGAGGGTCAAGACGACGCATGTAGTGTAGAAAGGATGAGGCAGGGGCATATGGGGGAGGATGAGCGCAGCTATGCGTGATGAATGAAAGCGACCTTGCGTGATGATATAAAACAGTTGGTCAAGTTGTGGCTCGATATTATCTTTGTGGGTGATTGCGAGATGTAGTTGTCTGGGCAGACGATATCTTATTCTATCGTCTCTGTTGGCAGTCTTTTGCCTGCCCGAGTCTATGCCTTCTAGGACCTAAATTACGGGTCATCGGTCGTTGTGTATTCTCTTCCACCGATATCCTTTCCACTACCATTCCTTCCATGGTCATTCATTGCCCTGATCATTACCATCATTCCAGTAGGCGCGTATAAACAACGCAGCCATGACAACCAAAAAACACAAACGCCAAAAAACGCAGCCAAATCAGCAAGGACTTTGTACTCTAGGTCCTCGCAAGATGTACTTCTTCTCTCTTGCATTTCTTCTTTTTCTTCCTTCTTATTCTAGCTTGGTCATCAAGTTCTTCCGAACCTTCATGTTGACAACACCTCCAACACCAAAAGCAGGAACAATTCGACATATCCGCGCAACAGAGCTGATGAGCCAATTTCCACGGATGAGATCCCATCGGTCTCGGAGACTGACGACGGCGCCGGCTGGACCTGAGGCCGGACGGTTGTATAGGTCGAGACCGAAGAGGTGCATAGGGGTCGAGATGAACTGCACCATGGCTGGGGCCATGAATTGTGCTGCGTATAGACCCGATACTCGTTTCTTGACTTCTTCTGTGAAGCGCTGGTCTAGGTAGGGACCTAACAAGGGCGGGACGTTGAATGAGGCAAAGATTGTGAGGCAGTCTCGCAGGGCGAAGAGACCGTATGAAGCCATCGGTACAGGACGAGGAGTAACACCAGGAGGACCAAAAAGTCGAACAAAGACCTGATCCTTGTAGATACACACGCCAATATTTGCAGTGCTCGAGGCAGCAAACTTTGTGGTGCCCGCCGTGACGCTCGAGGCAGGGCGGTTGGAGACGGTGGAAGAAGCAGTGTCGACGGCGTTGGCGGTTAGGTAGGTTCCGCCGTAGAGACAGAAGATGAGGGCGGTGGGCTTGGAGAGGAGGAGAGTATGTGGGCGGAGGAGGAGAGTTCGGAGGGATGACTTTATTGATGCGGCGAGGGTATTGCGACCAGAAGCGTTTTCCATGATGGAGCTATATTACTCTGTTAACTATGCATACAAATACAATACTATAGTTATTGGAACATACCGGTCAATAATTGCAATCAAAGGCGCGACGAGCGAAGCAGCGCTAGCAGCGCTCGCAGCATCAGCAAGTACCCGAAAGCCTAGATTCTTGGTATTCCATGTTGATGTTGTTGATGATGATTTCGTGGTGTTGACCTCTTCGGGTGTAGCTGTCCCGGACAAAGCAAGTGCAGCAGCTGCATGGCCACCTTGCTGGGATGTTGTTCCAGTCTGTGGGGGAACCGAATCCTTGACGTCTTCCATGATCCTCCTTTCTTTCTTTCGCAAACGAAAAGAAGGTAAAAAGATGGAAAGATGAGAGAGGGATAAAGCTTGGTCTTGAAAGTTCAAGACTAAAAAAAACAACCAGGCACCGCTCGCTCCCGGACAAGTCTCCCGACGTCACAAAACGGCGTGTGCTTCGTCCCACGATACAGACCTTAAGGTACCCCCAGTGGGTAATGCGACAGCGCTGGTTGGGCTGCAAGGTGACGAACCAACAGGGGGCGCCGAGATCGGCGGGGGGGTGTTCAGGTACACTACGCCGTCGGTGAGATGTGCTTCTTTCCCCGTGAGTCGTCGGTTCGGAGCGGGATACCGAAAGGCAAGGTAGCCTAGCCGGGGCTTGTCTCGGGGGAGAAACAAAGTCTCGGAAGGAATGAAAAGAAAGGAAGTTTTTGATAATGGAGAGAATAATGGATTGTTTAGATTTTCCAACTTGGAATGTGATATTTCTTGTTGTGGTAGTGATGTAATCGTTCGTGTATTGATGGCTGTAGTTGAACCAAGTTTTTCAAGAACAACAACAACTTGTATCACAGTCACACGACGAAAAAAGACACAAAACCTCACCCAAGCACCCATATATATATTCTCCCCTAACACAAAATACCCTCATCTAAACCGCCCTAACCTCTCCGCAAACCGAATCCCATCACCTAATCTCACTTACACCCACGGCTCCCCCACGCCGATGATTGCCGCGCCTCACTTACAACACAGAATCCCCCCCCCATCGCCCATCGCATCGGTCTCAATCAGGGGCCCGGTGGCTTATCCCGACTGGAGATCCAGCTCATTATGCAGGGCCCTGCTTCTCCCCCAGTTCGTCCTCCTTGCCCTGGGAATTGTCGGCGGCATACACCGGCTTTATCTCGAGCTCCATCCTCCTCCACCAAGCTCCCTGACGACACGCGATATCCATCCCAAACGACAACCCAATAATACACAAGTATGCATGTTAGTACCAGTCACATTGTTCCAATCGATCCTTCAATCCTACTAATTCTTCGGCACAAGTCCCCGATCCCGAATCAACACGTCTTCCGATCTCAATAATGTGCAATTTAACCTATCAATCTAGTGCGCTAACTCCTAACTATTCAATGACCATCTCTAATCAAGAGGCCAACGGGTAGCAATGCAAGAAAAGAAGCAAATGTATCATGTCTAGGGTCGTTAGCATCCCACGTCGTCGTAACTCATTCTTAACCGATGAGGTCCACAAGCACAGGCACAAGCACAGGCACAAGCACAACACTGGCCGACTGACTGACTGACACCAGAGCCGTCGCTCTCCGTCTCCCCACTGGAGCTCCCCACACCGGAAGGGATCCATCGAACAATCGAACAAGGCGCCTTGCCTTGTCCACACGTCAAGACTTCTAGAACCCTTCCCGACCTCACTCTTCTCTCCACCGTCACTTCTACCGACACGACCCGGCCAGGGAGAGTCAACACGGAGCCTCATGCGGACCGGCCCGATCTTCAAAGCCCGCGTTTAGGCGGTGTTGCTGTCGACGTCCTCACTTGTGTTTCCACTCCCTTTGCCGCTTGTGCTAGCCGACTGCTTCTCTTGCAATGCCAAAACCAACGCCGTGAGCTGGTCGACCTTGCGGTTTAGCTCGCTAAGCTGTAACTCGGCCCCCGTCGGCGCCTCCACATCGTCCTCTGGTCGCTCCAAGTCGCGGCCGTTGGCTCTTCCTCTAGGCGACAGCAGCGATCGGCGTCCGACGTTAGAGGTAGACCGCTTCGCTGCCAGGCTCTTCCTACCGTTGCGTCGTGTCGAATGCTGAGGTCCCTTGAACCCGGCAAACTCGTCAACACCTGGCCTACGGTACATCTCGTACAGCTTGATTATCCCAACAATCGGCCAGTGAGTCGCCTTCAGGAGAATAATGCGTCCAGCTCGGAACTTTTCATCAGCAGAAAAGATGAGACGCCAAGGCCTGAAGATGGCAAAGGCCAGCAGGTTAAAGGGTGGGAAGAAGTGAGTGAGTCTGTTGCTGGTTGACGCTTCCAGGACGTAGACGCTGTACACGTACAGATACTCCTCCTTAGCGTGGGTGATAACCCGCGAGAAGCTGTTGGACAGCATACCAGTCAGGGAGCCCATCAACAGGAAGCTCGACAGCGTGATGAAGATGATCATCAGGGGAGGGCCAAAGAAGGGGTCGATCTGGTTCATCACCTCGAATCCAATAGGGGCTGAACCATAGAATATTTTTGTAAGGATCCACGCCATCGACTTGAAGGCAAAGACATCGCGGCCAACGAGCGAAAATGTCGTCAGGAAGCCACAATACACGACTACAACGAGCACCATGTATTTAAAGAAGTCCTTGCCCATTTCCTTCAAGCATGGGATTAGAGTGCCCCAGTAGGGACTCAGACTGAGGATGGAGAAGATGCGAGGAATCATGAAGAGAGCCTCAAGAGACAAGATGTCAAAGGCGAGGTCACTGAGGTCCACCCTGTCTTGGGTGATGCCAATGATTCCTGCAACATGTGAGCTTCTCTTTCTGAAGAAGAATGGAGTGGTTACTTACGCAGAATAGCAAATGTGAAACCAATCGTGATCATTATCATGTCAAACAAGTTCCAAATGTCAGTGGCATAGAAGATGGAGCCCGCATCGAGCCACTCGCTAAGCTCATCGTAGAAGAAGGCTGCTATCCAGAGAAAGAGGATGACTTCGGGAATGGTGAGACGAGATTCATCCCGAACAATGAGCACAGAGTAGTACAGGGCCAAGAAGATACAGAAGAAGAGTACCTCCCAGCTCTTGAGGTACTTAGGCACACGCAATCGTGAAAAGGGGTCAGCGGTACGAGGGTTGTAGAAACGAGGCTTCTTGGTTGAGTGAACCGACAGACTGTCCCAGAAGATGATATCACCGCTCCATATGGCGGTAATAATCTTCTGGACAATGTGCTGGCTGAGGAAGCGCTTGGCATTAGCAATGGCAGCGATTTCAAGGGCATTGAGGCTCTTGAAAGGAGCAGTAGGGTCGTTTTCTTCCTCGTCATCATTCTCATCCGAGGTCATAGTCAGTCGAGAAAGGGAACTCAGAAGTTGGTTGCGCTTCATGCTGCTGCCAGCAGGGCCGGGTCCACGGCGACGATTGTCAATAGATCGGAGGTGAGAGAGCAGGGGAGATGCCTCGCCAGCCTCCTCGTCGCGAGCATGACCGTTGCCTGTTTCTTCAGCTTCGGAATCATCGTCTAGATCAGGAATTTCGTAGAGGCAGAAATCAACTGCCTCACGCTCAGAAAGTCGAGTCAAAAAACGCCATGCAACAATTTCACAGGCATCTGCTCGAGATTCCCCTAGGGTACGGTGATCTGATGACGAAGCATAATGCCATTTGAGTGCGCTGCAGGTTCAGTCAGCCAGGAGTGTCTATGTTAGTACTGAGATGTGCCAGAAGGTTGACGCAACCACAGCTGAAGCTGGGGTGAATAAGGTTGTGATTGGCGTAGCGATAGTCAGGAGACTGAGGAAGCTCTGTTTCCCCTGCAGCGTATGCACGCCACAGCATGGGAGAACAGTTTAAAACAACCACATTGAAAAACGGCGGAATCACGAAAGCGATACGTACAGAAGAGCATTGACAATGGCAGGGTTGGTGCAGGTGGCCGTGAGGTGATCCACCAGAATGCGCAGAGGAGCCCCCGCAGGCGTGGTCCTAAGCTGCTCAAACGTGCTGGGCAGCTCGATAGCATCGACAAAGTAGCTAGCCACGACGCGTTAGCAAGCCTCCAACGTATCAATCCAAGGGTTGCGCTCACAGGGAGAGCTTCTTGACCACGTCGCGGAAGCTATCATCGAAGGCAATGTCGGGCAGGTCGTATTCGCAGTCGGGGCGGATGGACACGGGGCTTCCCTCGCGAGGGGCAGCGAGCTTCTTGGATTTGACCTTGATGGGAGGCATGATGACGTCGTAATAATTGATGCTGCTTGATCCAAAATGAGGAATGAATCCTCCGCAGAGACGCGGGCTCTAGGGGTTGAGGCGACAAGGGAGGTTCCCTTTTGACGAAGGAGGAGAGAATAAAAAGGGAAGAAGATTGATTCACGGTCCCTTAGTACCTGGGAAGGTAGTCCACGAGGGATGGTTGGGATGCGGAGATGAGGGGGAGGAAGGAAGCTCCGAGGTGGTTTCCTCTCCTTGAGATTTTCTGGCCTGTGCGCGCACCGGTCAAGTCAATGGCCCGTCGATCGGATGCCCAGAGCGTTTATCTTGAGACCCGAGCAAACAAGAGAGGAGAGACAAATCCCACGGGAAGAGAGAGAGAGTCGACCGAGCTTAGCGCTCCAGGCGTGAGAAGACAAGCCGTGTGCCAGGTTTCCAGGAAAAACAGCCCCCAACCAGAGGCTGGCGATGGACCACCCACGGAGCAAGGGTCCCTCCCAAGGGTTCGTCGTCTTGCGAGTGGTGGAGAACAAGGGTCCTCAAGGCGCCAGTGGGGGAAGCTTGTCAGGGTCGCTAGGCCTGCGGATATTGGATCATCTAGCCTCGTGAATCAAAGATTGGCGGGTGGGGGGAGGCAATGTCTGTGATGATCGAACGAGGAGGGAGGTCATTCCAAGGGAGGGGGAGAAGGATCAATTGGCTCACTCACTCACAGTCACCGCTTTTACAATATTGCAAAGACAAAAGTGCCTTCACTCAATCAACTCCGTCATAGCGACACCACAATGCTTGTACCGCTGTCATACCCCTCAAAGTCAATTTGCTTCATCTTCAGTTTCAGGTTGAGCCACAATCTAACCGCTGCAAAAAGTCTCCCGGTTGAATAACGTGATGTAGATCCTTCTCAAAACTCCAAGAACGATGGTGAATAACCTTCTTTAAAGCTTCAATTCTCAGCCCTACAAGTTAGATCTGGGGCCCGTCTCGTACTGCTCGTATGGCCTACGCGTCTTAGCAACGTATCACACCACATCGAGTTTTGGGATTCTGCGCTTTGAAACACGCAGAAGAGCAAATATAGACTTAATATCATCTATAGGAGCCAGGCAGAAGCCAAACAAGGCTTAGCAATGGCTTAGGAAGCATCTCTTGACGAAGGCGTCGTCAACCCGTACGCAAGCATCAAATCTCAGTTGCAGTAAGCGACAATGCTTCAAGCCAATTGAAATCAACCTTGCAAAGGGCTCGGGATACAGAGTAATATTGAATAGAAGCAATAGTGACACCGCCAAATGTGAGAATAACTGAAGCTCATCACGGCGCAGTCCGAAATCACTTGGCATCTCACCCCGTCTAAGCGAACAACTTCACAGCCCAAGCCTCTGAAAGATTTAAGAGCCTCCAAAGGCCCAGCTCGCCAAAAAGGCAGATTTCCTCCTCAATTTTACGAGCCAGAGGCATGTCCAGCCTTTGAGAAAGCAAGCCTCTGTCAGCCCTACATGACATCGGGTCCGAGTCGCTTACTCCATGTCCCATCCACGTCGCATTCTCGATGTTCTTGTTGGCTGAGCCTGCGTTAGCTTTGGCGAGCATTGGCGAGCACACGCGTCTCAACCAAACGACCCCTGTCGCCCTTCTCCAGCAATGGCTCCCAGGGCTGGATCTGAGCCTCAGGGAAGTTCCAAAAATGTTCAAGCCTCGCCAAACGCAGTATTCATCGTATAGACCGAATCTTGAAGGATACATAAAGGCTTGGAGGAAGATGTTTAAAATGTTTTGCCATCAGACGGACAGACAGCATCAACAGCTCCAGCTTAGCATCCAGGTTAAAGACGACTTCACTTAGGCGCCAACCTCGACGACTTGCACGATGGTCACCACCACCACACATGTACCTACCTCTACGGTATCATCATCAGCAACAGCCAGTTGCACCACTGCAGTCCCTGGAAAATATGGCCGTGTTCCTATCGATGCCTGCAACTCCAACTACTTCTTCGACCCGAGTTTCGCTGCCAACCTTGCCTTTTGTGTGCTCTTTGGCATGTCGACATTGGCCCATATCACACAGGCCATAATCTTCAAAAAGGTTGGTATCTCGAGTTGCTTGGCATCTTCATCGCTAACATACCTCAGCGATTTTGCTGGGTTGTCATCATGGGTGGAATCTGGGAGACGATAGGCTTCACCTTCAAGACTATGGGAAGCCGGGCTCAACAGAACTTTCAGTATCTCCTTTGGGGGCAGCTATTCTTCCTACTTGCTCCATTGTGTAAGTGCCAGCGCATCCCGCAGCCTCGGCCAACAACTAACAGCAACAGGGCTTAACGCTTTCGTGTACATGGCAGTCGCGCGCATGGTATACTTTCGAATGCCCGACCGCAAGCTACTCGGTATCAAGGCTATTCGAATGACCGTCATCTTCGTCTGGATCGATGTCATCTTGTTCCTCATCCAGGGCGGCGGTGGAAGTATGCTCTCCAACGACGGAGACGGAGACACGAACATTATTCGGATCGGACAAAAGATCTACATGGCAGGTGTCGGCGTGCAGCTGGGCATAGTCGTCATCTTCAGTGGCCTGACTGCTTTCTTCTACTATAAGCTCAGGGAGATTGAGGGTCGTGACATTGGTCGGATGAAGTGGCTCATCTTAACTATGCTGCTTGTTCTGATCATGATCATCGTAAGTGCTTCCTGTTGTATAAGCGAGACATGAGCTAACAAAACTCAAGATCCGAATCGTCTACCGTCTCGTCGAGTTTGGTCCCGGTGTCGACGAACACAACAAGCTCCTTACCCATGAGGGCTACCCTCTCGGACTCGATGCGTTCCCGATCCTCTTCGCACTCGTGCTACTCAATGTGATGCACCCAGGCTTTGTCCTCCGTGGTCCAGACAGCGAGTTTCCCCACCTCAGCCGCAAGGAGAAGAAGGCTCTGAAGCAGCAGAAGAAGCGGGAGAAGGAGCAGAAGAAGGCAGCCAAGAAGGCTCGCAAGCAGGGTTCGTACGAGCTCGAGAATGGATTCATCGACGAGGATCGGTCGAACAGCGGCCGAGAGTTGCTGTAGGAGGCGTCCGAGAGAAGTTTTGGGACCCGAGTCAGGTTGGGTTGTTCCTGGTATGCATTTTGGTGTGGCGCGGCGTTCAGCCAGGAATGGATCTGAGTGTTGGTGGGCGAATGTGAAGTGGATGGAATCAGTTTTTGTGCATGGAGAATGATTATGGATAGGTAATCAACTATAGAGAGGAGGAATAATTGTTTCAGTTTCGGTATCGTATTTTCTACAATAATTGTATCATGATGCAGGCGAGGACAACTCAAGCATCGTATGAGTTGAGTTGTGTATCCCGATTTAGAACCATGGTAACACTGCCACCAAGAGGATCCGGGATGGAGCGATAGGTGTGTCAGCTGATACATGGATAGACCATGACGTTAACAGTTTGGAGTATCGACAGGTGCAAGGTATGAAAGAATGGATACAAAGGTTCGTTCGTTACAGATCTACACTTGCCGGCCATAGATGAAATCTCTGTACGACCCAAGCAAGAGTGAAGAGGGTTGGCCGCCCCTCGAAAGGGATGGGATACACGGGATGAGATGCACAAAATGCAACCATCTCGATGCTAGTGCATGCACAAGATCGACCCAAACAACAAGGGGTGTGGGACCAAAAGTGAGACAAGCATGCCAACGTGGCCAGCGAGTCAAGGGGAGGAGAAGGAAGAGAGAGAGTCCAAGCCTAAAGAGGGCCTGAAGGAGGCTCAAAGATCCAGGGACGACCACCGGGCAGGCTCTCTTAGACATTTGATGCAAGTAATTTGACCGGTTGCTGTGTTATTCCAAGTTCATACCAGTCGTGTTTACTTGGCATTATCGACTCCGATCCGTACTGGGTATCTCCTCCGTCAACGATTAACTCATCTCTTTCAATCTCTTCCTTTCAATCCTTCCCATCTTCCACCCAACCACCCCCGCCGGGCCTCCGTGAC
>JABCKD010001963.1:0-12472 GCA_013186415.1 Fusarium sp. NRRL 66088 | reverse complement strand
ACCGTCGACCGTCGACCCTTGTCCCATGCCCATCCCTGCCCCAACGGCCGGGCCAAAGCCCAGCTCTTGAACCGAAGCCACAGGAGCTGCATCATGGCTGTGGCGTCTTTTACCGGCTCAAGCCACATCTGTGACGGCGTTCGAACATGGTTGCTCCCGTCTGGCCGTACCTTCGGGACTCGACCGAGATGTTCATCAGTGATGCAACGAACGGAACTTGTCCATTTGAAATGTCGGCACCGTCCTTGCTTCTCCCTTCCGCATGTGATGGATGCCCTCTCACCCATTCACTCACCTAGTCTTGGTCAGCTTTGATTTGCTCCTCTCACCCAGCCGAAGCTCTCGAGATCCGCGGCTATTCCTCACCTCTCTGCGTCATCTCGAACCCACACACCTTGTCGACTCGTCCACACCCTTCCCCTCAGATTGCCCCTCCATGGACTCTTGAGCTCTCCATCCTGGGGAATCATTGGCCGTTTTGATTCTAGCACCGAAATCAACCGGAGTGTTGATTTTGTTTCCGCTTCGGGCAGTTGACGCTCCCTCTCGCAACTCCTCGGCATCGGGATGTAGAAGAATTCGCCGTTGCCCTTGATGGTAGTTAACCCCGGTTTGGATACACAAGCCTAGGACTGGGCGTCCTGTAGGATGTGAACGGTCAACGACCGCTCAGTCCATCCTGGTAGAGAGGCGGCCAGTAAGCAACAGATGCGATGCCTCCCAGACGACCGGACGAACCCAACCTCCCAGGGCCAATCTCAAAACTTCCGTCTCTCCATGCGTCCTAGTCAGGGCAAGCTCTTGCAACTAAACAAGGTTCCGTTTCCCCATTTCCCCATTCCCCGCTCCTCGTCAACCCCTCAGTTCCGGGGCTCCACGACGGACCAGCTTGAGACAAGTATTGGTTGACAGGTCGGCCCCCTCAATGGCAACCCCTCGTCAACTCTGATTCTCCATCTTCAGCTCTTGGCTTTGAAAGATTTTTGCTCTTTTATCATATGTCAGAGCGGGACCCAAAGAGGAGACCTCGCGAGGAACGGCCATGAGCCTGAGGTGCCAGTGAACGATACGGGGACAATTAGATGTAGTTTTCCGTTAACTCCCGTGGCACGGGGATTGTGCTACGTAGACCTCCCTGAACGCCAACCACACATTCTGCCATGTTTACATGTCCATGCTCATCAGATACATCTCCACGATTCTCATGAACTTTGCCACAAACGCCTCTAGATGAAAGATGACCTTGGTTCCCGTCTTGATCCGATGCTCGTAGAAAGCCGCCCACTGAATCACCTCGCCCTTCAAACCATCGTCGATAAGAGCAATCAATTTGAACGCCAGGGTCTTGAGGATGGTGGTGGGGGGAATGCAGTGTGTCAAAAGATCGTACAGCTTTGACCGCACCTGCAGGATCCTGGCTGGTGTATGCTCCTCCAAAATCTCCTTCGCAATCTGTCCGATGAGGGCCTCCCAGTCTGCCGGTGGGATGGGCGTGCTGTCTGTAACCTTCTCACTGTACCTCGGGTCAGTCTTTGCTCGCACGCCTCGGCCGAGAGCTCCGTTGGGGTAACCTACTTTTGGGCATGTACGGCCTCGTACATGAGGAGGGCTCGCCGGAGGTTCCGCCCGCTCTCCTCTGCTATTCGTTGGTGTAGGCCCTTGACAACGGGCCAGCCCTCCTTCTTGGCCGACACGGCTAGCACGTCACAAATTTCCTCGTGGGTCGGCGCTGCCACCCTGACTAGAAGGGTTCTCGAGCGGATCGGCGCGATGATGTTGGCTGTCGAGTTCGCCAAGAGAATCAGCCGCAGGTTTGGCGAGTACTTTTCCATTGTTCGGCGCAGAGCCGCCTGTGCGTCTCGAGTGAGGTGGTCTGCTTCGTTGATGACCACGACCTTGAACCGCTGCTTCGCTGACTGGTCAACCTGCTGTGTTTGCGCCACCTCCTTCAACAGATCTTGAACGACTACTCTGTCGTAGTTACCGACGTCTGAGGGCGTGATCTCGAGGTGGTAGATGGAGGCGACAATGTTGAATTCGAGCTTTCGGTTGCTCGTCGTCTGGAATACTCGGGCATCGATCTTGATCTTCTCCACACCTGGGCCGTAAAGCTCCTTCAGTGTAGCTACTATCCGGGTCTTCTTTCCTGCGCCCGACGGACCGTAGACGAGGAGGTGAGGAAAGTCACCGCTTTGGGCCTGTGAACATGCTTGAGTTAGTGGTGGTGAACCCCTTGACTCCCTCGGCGTGGGATTCTCACAAGAGATTGCAGTCGACCTGATAGCTCATGGTGATATGTGAGGGCGTCCAGAGACCGCGGTCGGTGTTTGTCGACGATGAGAGCCATTGTAGAAGCTGCTTGATGATGTGTTGAGGATCGTGGAAAGACAGCTTTTTTGGGTTGAGGGAAGACGCGTCGTCGCGTAAAGTGGATGGTTTCTGGAATCACAGGTGGCCCGTGCGTTCTGACTTACATGGTGGGAGCCGTTCAGCAGGCAACGGCGCAATGAGGCTTAGAAGCCATGATGAAATATCTATGGATGCAATATTCATCTATCAACCTTGACGGAGTAGTAGAGATGAAAGTGTTTAAGGTCATATAGGGTATGTTGGGACACGAATCACCTCTACATTTAACAATAGTTACCAGGTTTTGAATATTGTATTCATACAGGTTTACATCAACATCCTTACACTTCGTTATTGTACAGTGTCTATGTCTCATCAATTCACCTCTATGAGGAGCCAGAAGCCGCAGGAGTGCTTCCAACTTGAGTCTCAGTTGTCGGGGAAGAAGCCTTGAGCAGCTCAGCTGGGGCAATTTCTCGTCTCGGCCTCTTCAGTTCCTCCAGAGTTATGCCATCAAGCTTGGTAATTCCAACCATAGGGGCCTCGCCCTTCTTCACAAACTCCCATTGGCCTATAGCCCGTTAGTTGGATCCAATTGGTGCATATCTTGCTGGAGCCTCACCTGGCAGCTTGTTGCCGGCCAAACGGAATGCATCCCTCACGACTTGCTCGTGAAGTCGTCCTCGAATCTCAAACAAAATCTGGCTCACAGCCATTCGGGTCGCCCAGTGGTCGAATGAACCCTTACCCTTACCCATACGCATCTGCAAAGCCATGAGCTCATGTCCCACCGAACATTGGGAACGCCATTCTCACATCGTTACCGCTGACGTAGACACCAACGTTGCAGCACTTTCGCTTGTACAGTCGGTATTTTTGTCCTCGAAGTCGCACCTTGATGGTATCCTCGGCCATCTTCAATTGCTTGGCGCTGATTCTGCGGTGGTGGTCCGTCATTCGCAGACCGTAGTCTCCCCAGATCACAGTGGTTCCCTTGGTCGAGCCTCCAGTGGCAACACGGGGACGTCCCTTAGCCATCTTTTTCTTTCGGTTCAGATTGGGCTCGAGCCAGCTGCCCAGCATGGAGGAAGTCGTCGAGAAGGCGCGGGCATTTTGGAGTCGTCGGGTTGCATCAAGCGTCTTCGAGGACTGCTGGAGGGGGGCGCGGAGTTGTCGCAGGGGCGAGGAAGTACATATCCTCAGTCCTTGAAAGGCATTGAGCAATGCCGATGTGTTGGCGGGCTTCATGGCGGCGATCAGGCTTGTCGTCTTGAAGCTGCCTCGCATGACCGAGCTCCAGAAAATCTTCCCCGGCCGAAAGATGGGGTGGAGTTGTGGCCTGAAGATTAAGGCCCACATGGCAGGGCCACTTTAGCCTGCAGTCACGGATCTCGCGTCAGCTTCGCGTTTGGTAGGAGCGGACGTGCACGTCACCAGACTCGAACTTCTAGGCTGCTTCTCGATTGCCTGAGATTGTCGGACAACCACTTCCCCTAGGCAACACTCGTTCATGGTATAAGTGAGGGCCGTTGCCCCCATATCGTCAGAATTGAGGCAAAATAATCATCGCCAAAAATGCCTTCTGACATCCGCTCCTTCTTTGCGCCAAAGGGGGGTGCACCCCCAAAGCCTGCAGCCAAAAAGGCAGAGGAACCGGCCAAGAACAAGCGCACCAGTAGGTTTCCATGCTTTATCTTTTTCCATCATACTGACGACAAGTAGAGGGCCGCAGAGTTGTTGAGGATAGCGAGGATGAAGAAGATGAAGTTGTTGAGTATGTATTGCTGCCATCTTGCGCTTCGTCTTGCTGACGCCAAACCAGAGTCAAGAAACCAGCCAAGCCAGCACCCAAGAAGAAGGCAAAGTCCGTTATTCCTCCTGAAAACCCCAATTGCCTTTATTCTAACCCAATTCAGTGATGAGCCAAAGGGTGTAGCTATCTCTGCCGACGATTACTTTGCATCAACAAAGAGCAGCAAACCTTCGAGTTCGGCGACTCCCAAAAAACCTGCAGCCAAGTCTGATGTCCCGATACGATCGAGCCCTCGAGGCAAACCTGCAACTGCGAAGTCTACAGCACCTGCCAAAAATGGCACGGTCCCCGCTAAACGAAAGACAACGACCTCCTACTCTAACCATGCGGTTGATGATGATGCCGACGCTTACATGGACGATGGGGATGAAGATGATGGTGATATCTTTGCTTCCGATGTCAAGGGCCGCAGCAAGCGGAAGAACGATGACTATGAGGAAGACGAATCGGAGGAGGAGGAACTCCCCAAGCCCAAGCGGGTAGCTACACGGGGGCGACCATCTGCAGCCAAGGACACCGACGTGAAGGTGATCAAGGCTACACCTGCAAGCAAGAAGAGAAAGTCCCCTGTCGACGGTTCTGATGAGTCTGAGGATGAGATCCCACGCAAGAAGGCAGCTCCCGCTAAGCCTCGAGCACCTCGGACAACCAAGAAGAAGGACGAACCTGAGGACGCCGAGATTCAAGATATTCTCAATAGCGTCGCTACTGTCCGAGCCCCCACACCACCACCCAAGGACCCCAATTCCAAGTTTGACTGGCGAAAGAACGCATTTGGAGGTGGCAATGCAGCTGCTCCGCCTACAGGAGGATCAGTTGAACTCCCAGAGGGTGAAGATGAGTGCCTCTCTGGTCTGAGCTTTGTTTTCACCGGTGTTTTGCAGACCATTGGCCGTGATGAAGGTCAGGCGCTGGTCAAGAGGTATGGTGGCAAGGTCGTCGGCCAACCCAGCAGCAAGACAAGCTTTGTGGTTCTTGGCGATGATGCTGGACCCAGCAAACTGGCCAAGATCAAGTCTCACGGTATCAAGACGATTGATGAGAATGGCTTGTTTGACCTGATCCGCAAACTTCCTGCATATGGAGGAAGTGGCAAGGGAGCACAGAAGGCCCAAGAAAAAAAGAAGGCCGAAGAGGACAAGGTGAAGAAGCAAGTTGCAGAGATGGAGGCGGAGGAAAAGGCTCGGAAGGCCGAAGCAGCCAAGGCTGCAAAGAGAGCAGCAGCGGCTGGAGGACCATCAGCTGGAAAGGCACCAGCAGCAGCTCCTCCTGTGCAGTTGCTGACATCCAAGTACGCCCCAACACAGCTCAGTCATATCTGTGGCAACAAGGCCCAGGTCGAGAAGATCCAGAACTGGCTCAGGAACTGGCCAAAATCCAAAAAGTACAACTTCCAGCGACGAGGCGCTGATGGTATGGGAGGTGAGCGTGCTATCATCATTTCTGGACCTCCTGGAATCGGAAAGACGACAGCTGCGCACCTGGCTGCCAAACTCGAAGGATACGATGTCATCGAGAGCAACGCCAGTGACTCCCGCAGCAAGAAGCTCGTCGAGAACGGGGTTAGTGATGTCATGAACAATACGTCACTACTCGGCTACTTTGCTGGCGATGGCAAGGATGTCGACGTTACCAAGAAGAAGATTGTTCTCATCATGGATGAGGTGGACGGCATGTCTGCGGGTGATCGTGGTGGTGTTGGCGCTTTGGCCAAGTTCTGCAGAAAGACTGAGATTCCTTTGATTCTCATCTGCAACGAGCGAAAGCTGCCAAAGATGAAGCCCTTTGATCATGTGGCCTTTGATATTCGATTCAACCGCCCGACCGTTGATCAAGTCCGATCCCGCATCATGACCATCTGCCACCGAGAAGGCCTGAAGCTACCCCCTGCTGTGGTTGATGCTCTCATCGAAGGAAGCAACAAAGATATCCGTCAGATTATCAACATGATTTCGACAGCAAAGCTGGACCAGACCAGCCTGGATTTCGACCAGAGCAAGGCCATGTCAAAGGCTTGGGAGAAGCATGTCATTCTCAAGCCATGGGATATCTGTCAGAAGATGCTCGCCGGTGGACTCTTTGCGCCTGCGAGCAAGGCGACCCTCAACGACAAGATCGAGCTGTACTTCAACGATCACGAGTTCAGCTTCCTCATGATTCAGGAAAACTACCTCCGAACAAAGCCACTGGCTCTCAACGGAAAGGGATATAACCAACGAGAGTACAACCTCAAGGCTCTAGAGCTTTTTGACAACGCTGCGGAGAGCATTAGCGACGGAGATCTAGTTGATCGCATGATTCATGGTTCTCAGCAACATTGGAGTCTGATGCCGACACATGCGGTTTTCAGCACAGTCCGACCAGCGAGCTTTATTGCGGGCCAACTGATGGGCTCCAACTTCACATCTTGGCTTGGCAACAATAGCAAGTCTGGAAAGCTGGGCAGATACATCCGCGAAATTCATTCTCACATGCGTCTGAGATCTTCGGGCGATCACCATGAGATTCGCCAGCAATACCTACCCGTTCTCTGGGATCAGCTTGTCAACCGACTACAGCATGAAGGCAATGATGCCGTTGGAGAAGTCATCGATCTCATGGACAGTTACTTCTTGACTCGAGAAGACTTTGACGCGATTCAGGAACTGGGCGTGGGCCCGATGAATGAGGAGCGGGTCAAGATTGAGACGAAGACCAAGGCCGCTTTCACCCGAACGTAAGTGAACATACATGACCTACTGATAGGCTCGCGACTAACATTAACTCTTTAGTTACAACGCAATGTCTCATCCTGTTCCTTTCATGAAGGCCAGCAACGTCGTGGCGCCCAAGGCCCAGCCCAAGGAGGTTCCTGACCTAGAGGAGGCTGTCGAAGACGATGACGCAGAAATTGCTGAAGCACCAGAGGTTGAGGAGGATGATGACGAGATTGATTTCAAGAAGGACAAGTACATCAAGCAGCCGAAGGCCAAGAAGGCCACCAAGAAGGCCACCAAGGCGGCTGCCGACGACGATGACGAGGAGAAGCCGAAGCGAGGCCGGGCCAAGGCCAAGGCTACAGGAACTAAGGGCAAGGGAAAGAAGTAATAGGATAATTAGATGGGGTTATTGTTGACAGGGATGTCTGAGTGTATCTACCCAGTTAGATGAAGCCGGGTGTTGAAAGTTGCCTGGCCAATAAGGATTAGAGACGGCACGTGATCAGCAGTTGTACGATAACAACAAGGAAAAGGAGTCCAGGGCATCGAGGACTGGGGCTATGTATTGTAATGAAACAAGTTTCTTTAGAGTCTCGGTATCCGCATCGTGATGAAAGGTTATCGTACGTGTTCCTCGGCCGTTGGAAACTTGGTGTTGTCGTTGGTTGAAATCTTGGTTGGCCCCTGAGTGGTCAGTCCCTGAGTAGTCAGTCCCTTATTGTCCAACGCAGCGCGAGATGACATCTTGACATACCTGTGCATAGCTATTGAGATGAAGACCCTGTTGCAGACGATTAACGCAACGCAGGTGCGGTGAGGACCGTGTGGAGTGGTTGAAACTGCCAGTGTTCGAAGGAGTGAACACAAAGGGCGGCTTCGGGCGAACACACTTGTTCCTCAATATGCTTAATGCTTTTGATTAGCATGTTCAGATCGAAGAAACAATGAAAGCCCTTTTTGAATGTAGAAAGGTCATCTAAAAACTACGGCACACACGCGACTGTAGCACTGTTGTCATCGAAGGCCTCGACGCGTGAGGGGCAACTCCTCCACACAGGACAACAAGGCCGAGCAACCGTGACAAACACGCGTTGCCGTGGTGCCGAGTATTCCGCAATGCCCCTCGCCGCGGCGACCGAGTTGTCAACTCGAGGGCGTGCCGCTGGGTGCTGCGGGGTGTGGGTAGTGGTGCCCGGCAGCAAGCAACCCCTCGAGGCAGACGCATGAGTTTCTCGCACGCCGAGAACGCTCAGCACGCTCAGCACGCCTACCGAAGGACATGATCACGGCGAACGAGTTGTGATATCGAGAGTATATAGTTAATTAGCAGCGGCGTATGATTAGTGAGTGGTTCTGGCCAGCGAGCAGCCCCCTATAGACAGACACATGAGCTCCCAGCATTCCCAGCACGTCTTCTGCGCAGCAAAAGGCCATCGTCCCAGTGACCAAGTTTCCAACACGAGGGTGTGCAGCTGATTGGCTGCGAGGTGTGGTTAGTGGTGCTGGAGGGGGGAAAAGTCGATAGATGCCTGAGTTTCTAGTGCATCCAGCACACCCGCAGCGCCTGCCCACACGCGTTGAAGGGGGAAAAAAACAAGCTCACTAGTGCAATCAGTAACTGCCGGAGAGGGGCCCCGCAAAAAGTATTTATTCTCCCCCTCCAAACCGTGGCCCCCAATCTTCTTCTGTCAACACCACGCTTTCGCGAATCAACACAAAAACACTTCTCCAACACAACCTCATTTTCCATCCTCATTTCATCCACCTTCCATCCGATTATCACTTTATCATCTACATTTCATCCCTACTGTAGCCGATAGTTGATATTCATCTCCTATCGTAGCGATGCAGAAATCTGCGTCGTTCCCCGCTGCGATTAGCAGTCGGGTATCCGACCTATTTCGAGGATCTCGATCCGATACACGTAAGTCATCTACATTCATCTAACTTGGCAGCCCTTTCAAAGATATCTCTTCTCATTTACGTGTTTACAGGTAAACCTAACCCCGGCGACAACACGAACATGCTGTCTGCCACCTTCAAGGCTGCCAAGGCCGACCTGCGAAGTAAGTCTCGACCTCAAATGCACGCGCCTTCATCGCTTTGATGGCACACTGACCTAGATGACAAGAGCGTCTTGCCTTCTCGAAGGATAAGTCTTTGACTCGTCTCAACGGTAAGTTATTTCATCATTTTCATCCCCTCTTGGCACCCCTAACCCCCCTTCCCGAACAGAGCTTGAACCTTTGGCCTCGTCTGAAGGGACCATGTCCCAAAAGACTACAAAGCGCTCTCTGCTGAACGTCATCTTCGATACGAAGAGTGGGCGGAAGCTACACAAGCGAACGCGATCGGATCCCACTCCTGAGTCCGATCCCATCAGCGAAGCTCCGGAACTTGAGCTTGCACTTCAGCCATCTACAGATGCTAGAGTTTTCAGCGTCGGAACCAACCAGGCTCTTGATGCCGTTTTCGATGCCACTACAAGCTCGGGTGAGTACTATACATGCCCCAGTGATTCGTATGATTCCTTCGTCGACATGGACGATTGGTCTATCTCAGACCACGGGACCGTATTGATTCGACGCCCCCCGGGCCTTTATCCTGCTCGTTCTCCTTCGGTAAACACCCTCTCCACCCGCAACACCCCTTATGAGGAGCCTGTCACCCCGGAAATCGAGGCTCAGTGTGATCCTGAGATCGGAATTACTTCTTACGATGAGCTCGTTGGAGCAATTGACAAGCACACTACCCTCCTCGTCGAGGACATTCACAACATGCAGATTCCAGCTTAGAATGCTGGGCGTGAAGTCCCTCAGGCTGAGGTTACTGAGGCCGACAATGCTTTTGTCGACTACATCCTCATTTCTAACGACGCGGCGAATGATAACTCACCCAACCACACCGTCGAGGAGTCGTCCAGCGACACCAATAATGACCTGGGAACCAGCGACAACAACATTCACACCGGGTTTTCTCAACCTTTTTCAATGAACCAACTCAACCGAGTCGTTTCGAAGGTCGTCAAAGGCCAGACAAAGAAGAACTTGATTCTTCGCCCGATCAAGGAGCTTCGCCGAAATCGTCAAACCTTCTCGGGTCCTTCCACCATCCGAAAGGCTCAGAACAGCGTGCGACGCCTTTTCTATTCTGGCAACAAGGCTATCACTACCGCCCCCGTTGTTGACAATCGCGACAACACGGCTCCCGCTACTGAGAAGTAAGTCCTCTTTGAATGAGATTCACTTGGGTCACTTGAAGCTAACAACTTGACAATAGTTCACCTCAGAGTCATGAGAATGAGCAGAATCTCCTTGACACCACCACTGTTGATGACGATCAATTCCATCAACTCTCTACCCATGAGTCCATTGACAATGGCGACCACGAGTCTACCCATGACGTCGCGTCTGAGCGCAACATGGTTGGCACACTTCATCATGGCGAAAACGGCGAACTCGAGTTCCGCCAGCCACGAACAGATGTCACTGATGAAATTTACTCAGCTACTGGTGAGTATAGCACATGCCTTGACCCCAGCACACGCACATCTTCTAACGTCTTGCAGAAATCGACCATGTCAAAGCTCACCATGAGCCTGAGCCGTACGACTTCTCCGATGAGAGACGCGCTCTGGAGAAGTGGGCTCATGTGTCTAGCCACTGGGGTGATCCCAGCATTGGTCCTGATGCCATCCGAAAGGTGAGAGATGCTTCCTGCCAACTCACTCTGATCAGATTGCTAACACATGGGCTTTGCAGGGTTTTGAAGACCACCTTGATGCCCTGAAGAGTCTGCACGGGTCGGATTTCTTCAAGATGGCGACAGGCTACGAATCACCAACCTTTGTGAACCAGTGGTTACAGGGCAACCTGAAGCGCCATATGGCCCAGATCTCTTTTGAGTCCCCTTGTCAACCAACCCCTCCCCTTACCCCCCGACAGTCCCAGGACATGGGCAACGACGATGACGAGTCTTTGGACTTTACCCTGGCAAGTCTTCCCCAGTCCTCTCCTCTCCCCTCCCCTCCACCGATGGATCCCAACTAACTGTCTTGACTCACAGAATGAACTTGCCGAGGCCCTTCACCACCCTCAAGCCCGAATGGTCGCTGGATACTCGGCCAACGAGGCGAAGGACAAGTACTACCACCTTCAAGATTTCCGCACCACTTACACCAAGCGAGAGGAGGTACTCGACAGAGACCTTGAACAGACACGAGAGCGAATCGACGCACGAAGCGCACAACTCGAACGATGCATCGCACATGTGCGACAGCTAGAAGCGCGGGGTGATGCTGCGGCAGCCCGCAGACGCGAGGGCATCTATCGACAGGTGTCTCAACTTCTCAAAGTCACCGGAGACCAGGGAGTCAAGGTGAAGGCCCGATACGAAGTCAAGAGTGGGCTTTACCGAGATCTACTCGACAGAGAGAAGAAGCTCGTGGACGCAGTCCAGGACGAGGCGAGATCGATCGGACTTGGTAATCACACCCCCAACGAGCTCGAGTGGGCTCTCGAACAGATGGTGGCTGGTGATAGCCTTGAGTATGTCGAGGATGCTCTCAACAGCTGTTTCTGAACCATCTCTTGTGATGACTTGGCTCAGCTTACGGATGCAGCACATCATCACCTTGAACAACAGCAGCAACCATGACTGAGCGACACCACTCTTCCGATCTGACTTTGCGATACTAGATCGACTCCCATACCGAACAGCAGACGGGATCTCTACTGTCTTTTCACCTCCACTTTTACCAACACGCAAACATCTTTCATCTCCATCATCAGAGAAAGAGAGTCTTGCCTAGAGATCCCCCCCGAGGGACACCAACACCACTCAACACATCGACATGGTCACGAACCACGAACTTTCACTGCTCGCTAAGAAAATAGCTTGAGCATAGGTATCGCTGACGATCATCAACCTTGTCTTTTCACTGATCTTTTTCACTGCGAGTTCTTTCCTCATCTCTTCCAGTTCTACTCATCTACATCTACACTCTACTAGGAGTTTCGGATACGATACCACGATACCACACACGGGCATGCATGCAACACTGCAGCATCGGAAACGGTTGGTACTTTTTTGTTTTTGTTCTTCACATTTGCCATCTTGTTGTTTTCTTCTGCTTTTCTGTAACATTTTCGGCATCTTAGACATGCACGATTCAGGGTTTTTTGTTTGTACACAAGTCAAGGATTATGTCTTTCGGAAAAGGGCACGGTACGGTTTTTGTTGTTGTTGTTTTTTATCGCCTAGGTTTATGGCAGGGTATATCACAAAGGGAAAAGGGCAGCCAGGGGGAAAAAGGCGCCCCGGAAAAAGGGAAGGGTTTTGCTATTGTTTTTTGCTATACTATTTTCCGATCTTGAGGGGTTTACTCGATCGAAGACTCTTAAAAGAGTGAATCAATGAATGAATTTTACATCAACATCTTGATGACCTTTTCTCATGAGCTGACTCAACATTTTCTAACTTGATCACAAGTATCTGTTGTAAACTCCTTGACATTACACAACCATCTCAAGTCGTAATCATTCCATATTGTAATCATCTATCTATCTCATCCGGGGGGGGGGGGGGGTTTATTCCCCAAAATCCCTTCCCC
>JABCKD010001962.1:0-10969 GCA_013186415.1 Fusarium sp. NRRL 66088 | reverse complement strand
CCCCCCTTGATGTCTTATTAGTCGTCCTTTCCGCCTCCGATGATGCCATGGTTTCTCGTCCCCCCCTCCCAGGGGGGATCTCTCGCATATATATCTCTTCGTCTGATCCTCAGGAGCAGCTTTGCTCCAAACCCCCCGGGGGGCGACGGATCCCGGGCATCTGTGTATATTATTGTCGTGGGCGTTCTGCGCTGGTCATTTGTTTCTGCGACGCACAGCAGAGGGCGAGGAAAACAAAGCTGGGGAATCCTCACTTGTTCTTGATATGTTTTTAAAATGTTTGGCTGGATACTTGACCCCCTTGGCGCTCATCGAGGTGGTAGGTTTTCAAGTCAAAACTGTTGATGATGATGGATGGAGCATCTACCCACGGGGAGGGCTGTTGGGAAACGGCCTCCCTGTTCATGTAACTGTGTATAAGGAAATAGACAAACGTGATGCTACAGAGTTTCTCAAAGTGATGTGGAATGGAAGCATGGGAAATGAATGGTCAATCACGAGGAATGAAACATGTTCAAGTAGTCATATTAACTGATCATGAGCCTCTTGTAGTCTCTCTCGTCTCTCTCTTTGCCTTTACGTCTGTCTTTACGTGTGCGTGTGCATCATTATCCCAACCCCCTCGTGGTAGCCATCGATGAGTACAGACAGATGATGTCCTGTGATACCACGTCCATCCAAAACGCCTTGCTAGAATCCTTTGGCTTTTCTTTCTTTCTTTCTTCCTTCCAGGCTATGTAGAGCCTCGGCCAAACAAGAAAACAGAGAGACAAATGCAATTCCGCTCTTCTTTCGTCCGTTCAGTCATCACGTACCCTGGGGCTCATTTTTCTCACTTCCCCTTCACGCCTTGTCAAACGTCATTACAGTCCACCAGGGCGGTGCCTCATCTCGCTCACTGGCAACCATACCCATCCGAGGCCTTTTCGCTGTTTCCTTTTTTTTTAAGCCGACAACTCCTGGTCCTATGCGTGTGTGTATTCAAACATTGAAAAAAAAAAGTCATGATTTCGTGTGTTGATGTCTTGTTGCTCCATGTTTTTCGGTTTCATTTGCCGTCATCAAGAAGCACGGGCGATTACATCACCGTGCATTCTCGCTCGGGTTGAGGGCTGTTCTTATTCTTGATCTTATCCTTGGACTTGATTCGCTTATGGCCGTGCTTGCCATGACCACCATGGTGATGGTGATGAGACTCAGCCTCTGGCTCAAGGAGTGCTTCAGCTCCATCGGTGCTGCTCTTGGACTCCTTGGATTCCTTGGACAGCTCCATGGTCAAAACACCTGTAGAGTTGGCCGAGGACATCCCAAGAGGATTGGAATCCACCTTGAGATCTGCCTTGGAGTCAGCCTTGGGATCCACCAAAGGCTCCTTGCTTGGCCGCATGAGACCTCCCAAGCGGCTCATTGAAAAGTTGATACGGTTGTCGCCGCTCTGGCTGCTTGGCCGACTCCTGTTGACCTTGGCGAACCGGGATGCCGCGCGAGATAATCTCGATGCCGTAGATTCTTCGTTGGGTGTCACTGCTGGAGAGTGAGAGTTGGGGGTTGGTGAAGTCGAGTCCGTCCAGACCACACTAGGGCGACGAGAATCTCCGAGGAGAGATCCCTGGTGGAAATCTGCACCCTCACCACTCCTTCGAGGGGGCCTTTCACTGTCTGAAGAAAGCCGAATGCTTGGTGGCTTGCTGGGATATAGCTGAGAGCTCTCAATGGTTGGGGTATTGTCAAAGTAACTCTCGTCCTGGCCCGAGATTCCCAGTTGGTTGCTTCTAGTTGGTGTGGGAGGCAGCTCGATGCTAACCTTGGACTCGTTGTATGATGGCGGCTCAGTTTCGGTGTCGTCGACAGAAGGAGGGGCAACGTCGACCATTGGTACAATCTGATAAAAGAGCAGATATGGCATCTCTTCTCTCAGGGCCCTCTTAATGTCGTCGACGTAGGTGACACGGTTCTCGATCTGTAAGTCGTCGAACTTGACCCATTGTGCCTCCTCGTAATCTGGGGGAGGATCGAAGTTGTGTCGCCGGTTATCCTTCAGGAGCTTGGGGGCAACTCTGGCGAACGCAATGTAGTGTCCACTTTGTAACGAATCACCACGGTGACAGATGACGGATTGAAGAACGAGCTTGTACTCCATGTTAAGGACATTCGATTCTTCCTCCGTCTTGATCTCGTCAGCAAGCATGAAGTGCGGGAGCCTGAGGCTGTCAGGTATATCGATGAAGGTGTTATGGCGCTTGGGATGGCCCGACTCGGTCATGGCATAACGTTTGAGGCAGATGCCTACAACTGGTCGTTGGTCAAAGTTCATGGCAACATCGACGTTGTTTCGGGGCTCAGAGCTTGTCAACGCATGCCATGCTACCATACTTGTTAGTGCTATCGTGGGAAACAGGGGGCAGGGCAAACTCACGAATAAGTCTGAAAAATTGCCATGCAGGGATTGTTACGGCCTTGACCACAGTCGAGCCCTTTCTCATGGCTTTTTGGAGTACCGTGATATTGTCAGGGGTAGATGGACGACCCTGTTCATCGAGAACGACACGCTGGATAACACTTGTCGACCTTGCTCGAACGGATGGCTTGCGATCCTGTACTATTTCGATAGTGGTGACTTCGCCCACCTCCTCATCATCAGGAACATCGCCATCTTTGATCTTGACGTCTTGGCCCCCAAGAATCGGTCCTTTCTCGGCGATGGGCGTTCTCTCGATGGGAGTAATAGTCGTCGGTGAGGCAGTAATGGGTGTTGATGGCTCGCCCCTTTCCTCGGTGATGATTCGAATCGTATCCCTGTGCTTCAGCGTTGGTGGCTCGCTGTAGCTCCTATCATCCACGCTGAGTTTCTTCCCATCTTCGCTGTCTCGCTTGACGTCGACCTGGGCGTTGAAGTACTCCTCGAGACAATCCTCCAACTTAATACCCTTATCTTCGGGGTCCGGGGGTACGGCAAGGTTCAGGAGACGTTCATAGACAACCTTGTGGTCATCCTTGTCCTTCTTGCCTTGGTGGAAAAGGTCGACCTGCAATGATAGGAGGGGTAGCTGTAGAGTTTCGGTGATGAAAGCAAAAGCTTCCGAAGTATCTTGTTGCTCTAGCATCCGAGCATCTGACCAGCCACAGTCAGCCAAGGCGTCCTGGATCAGCTTGGTCTGCGCGAGTTAGAGTTAGCCGAGTTTAAACCTGCGGGATGCGCCTCAGCCTACCAGATCTGTGTGTACTAGCTTTCCAGTCCTCAACATGTTTACCCACATGCGCAAGAGAGTGACGAGCTTATTGCGGTTGTCTTCCTCAGGAAATTCATTCTTGAGCATGCACTCAAAAGCGTCAAGCTTGGCAAACATGGAGAAGAGCAGGGCGTCCAAGTAACACGTTACGTTGCCGCGATTCTCGGCACCAACCATTTCCACGCTTGGGTCGTAAGGGGTGATGATGCCAGCTGCCGCCTTCTGCTCCATGTCGATGAATTCGACCGTCTTTTTCGGGTCGTGGTCGGCGAATTTGGTGGCCATGATGTCGTTGATGTGGTCAGCGGTGACATTGGTTATGTTGAGTTCGTCAAGCCGTCGTAGAATCTCCTCGACCTAACGGATTGATGTTAATGACTCGACTCCTATACGCAAGGGCCGTTCCGTACTCGTGCTGTGTCCTTTTCCTTCTCTGCATCTGCTTTGGCGCCTGGCTTGGCGTTGTCGTTCTTGAACATGGCCATGAAGGCGCCTGCAGAAAGTGGACGAGGCTGTCCCGCAACTGGTCAGCAAATGAGTCCAAAAGGATCTGTCCCGTGGCTTTGGGCATGCTTGACGTCGTGACCAAGCCCACCGCCGAGAGGCATGTCCATTGAGGACAGCTGGAGCATACCTTGTTCTTGTTATCCTTGTCAGAGGCTGCTGGTACAGGCGGCGCTGGTGTTGCCGACTTAGATCTTCGGCCTGCGCCATTCTTGTCGCGCAAGCTGAGGAATTTCCGAGGGAACTCCTTCATGGTTGCTGGATGTAGTGAAAAGGGAGAATGTGATTGTGAGAGAAGATCGGGGGCCTCGTGAGGTTCAGCGAGGTAACAACAGGCCACAAGCCTTCATTATCGGGGGCGCATCAGTCGCAGGCGATGGTTGAGGAGGGACGGGAGGCGGATCGGTGCGACGCGCGCGGTGAGATGGATGGGTTAATGTAGTCAAGGTTCGATAGATGAGTCGGTTAATGTGCGGGTCGCTCGAAGACTAAAGGAGACGAGTGAGGAAGAGGTTGGAAGGTTTATTCAAAGCAAAGGAAAATCAGAGAAAAGCGAAGCGTGAGCTGAAAGACGATGGACGGGAAGCCAGAGGGGGAAGCTCTACTTCAAAAAAGGCCGTGGTTTCGGGTTCGGAGCGAAGCGTCAGTGGCCGAATAGTTAGGAAGGTACCTGTACCTTGTCCGGTCGACCTACCAAAATAGAAGGGTTTCGAGGACCAGGACCCAGTGGCGGGGGCGGGACGACGGCCCCTGTCGGTACAGCAGCCCAGGCGACCCCTGTTGGGCTGTGTGGCCTGTGCCATCCACACATCCATCTTCCATCAGACGGGAGTGTGCCCCTGTGGGTTAGGGGCGCAATCGCAGTCATTTCAATCGAGGGTCTCGGTGCCTCAGGGCATCCGACAAGCGCGCTAGCTCTCTTCTGCGTGCCAATCCAATCCAACGGCGCCGGGCCATGGATGGATTGGATGGTCGATCCTCGCCGTTCCGGCAAGCGCTCGTGGGATCGGGGAGCGAAAGCGAACCCGTCACCTCCCAAACGGCCACCTCGCAGGGTCCGACAAGCTAATGTCCAACGTGGAAGCTGCCAGACGATTTGCTTGGATGATTTCTTCGCGGGAGTCATCCATCACATTTGACCGTCCTGGGTTGACGTAGCATCATGCATGGGAAAGAATCTTTAAAATCTTTGTACCGACACGGCGGTGTAAGCAACCCAATCCGCCTTTTGACTTAGGTTTTCATGATGCTAACTATTCTGTGTGTTGTTTGTCTTGCTTAATTAATTGTCAGCCAGCAAGGCAGCATCTCGTAGTTTCTGCCTCGTCTAACAAGAGCCTAAACTCAAACGCCCACGCAACGTCTTTCGTCAGCCATATCAATCACGACCCCACGCCGCCTTGGGAGGGCTCTGCTTGATTTCCACCGTCATCTTGCTTGCCCCTCAGAGCCTCTGACATCCATCCTGCCCCTCTTCCAATCTTCAAGGGTCCAGTTTATTACCGCCTGGGCGTGCAACCCTGCCCATGACAGTCATCCATCCATGGACTCTTGACTTGTGACCTGGGCCGGGATAGGACAGTCACGCAGCATCCAGACGTTGAATCGAGCAAGAATGGATCTATAATTCGTAACTATGACACGTATGCAGAGTGTCTTGTGCCAATTTACCGGAATAAATCGTCCCCAACAAAGAGAAGAAAAATTCTGAAGCCTGCTAGGCAGGCGGCAACTCCGTCCATGTCCACCATCCAAGTTGCATCCACCCCTTGCACACACCACTACAGCCGGGCCTTACAGCGCACTCGCAGAATTTGGCGATAGAATCAGGTTCATTATCTGTTCAGTGGGAGTCAGCATCCCTTTGGGTTGTCGTAGATGGTACGTGCACGCCTAGGCAAGATCACGCACAACTAGAGGTTACGAATACCCATCGAGATCCGCGCATTCCATCACCAGACCAGACCGCCCCCGCGGGTGTTTATCCCCGTTGAGGGTTTCCCAGACCCATCCGATAAACGTATGGTTCTTGATGCCAGTGGGTTGGGCCAGCAGGTATCGGTACCTAGACCCAATAGGTAGAATGGGCACGTTTGGCCCGGGAAAGCGAGGGCCTCGATGATCTTGACTTTCAGGATCATAAATGGCGTCTGAGAGCATTGGTGACGTAGGCGTACTAATATACTACACACCTTTGCAAATTGTTCCCGGTCAAAAGGTTGCTTTCAAGATTAGCCTCCCGAGGTTATCTGCTCTTTTCCAAACCCTGTACTTCCACCTGCAAAGCGAAATCCTTACATCCTGAAAGCTAATAAAGAACTTCGAAACTACAGTATAAGAAGGTCGAATTTCCCTCAACTCTCCCGTCATCTTCCGTGCCCATCATTTCCAACCGAGGGCTTTAGTGCAATATGTTGTAGTAACTGTCCGATCTAGTTGCGACCTATGATCACAACTTGGAATGTAGATCCATCGTACTTCGGCGCATGATCTCGAGTGGTCCTTTCAGGTAACCTGAGGTCATTACCTTCATACCAAGTTTTACATTCAACGGCGTCGACGTCGGTAGAAGCATCGGCACCACAACTTGCCCATTTTCAAGAAAGTAATACATTTCATGTTGTCGAGCAAATGATAGCACACGCGCCTAAAAGTGTTACGAGCACACCCGGGTTCTTGTCGCTCTCGAATGTTATCCCCATCCGATAAACGTATGGTTCTTCCAGTGGTCGGGCCGCCCGCTAGAAACCATGCCCGGTTGTCAACGGGGACGGGGAATGAGCCGGCCGGTTACCTGGTCCGTCCGAATTGGGCTGTTTCCAGGCACTTCTATCATATCGGTCTGTGTCGGTCTGTATTGTTGAGAGAAAAAAAGATGGAGTTAAATCGGCTCGACGGGCCCACGGACATCCCGCGCCCAGTTGCTTGGGTCCGCTCCGTGATACCCCCATGCCAATTGCAGCATCTTTTCGGAGTTTGGGAATGAGAGCGATTGAGCTGTTTCGGACTGCGGGTTTCTTACGGCCCGACACTTGCGCCAGGACAAGCGAGAGCTCGGGAGACTTGACCCTCCGAGTTTTCGGACAACAGTCAGGTGTAAGCTTTGGTCTAGAACGAGTCGATTGGTGGCTTCGTAAACTGACTATCTAGAACCTGCATTTCTGTTCTGTTCCTAGATCTGGGTCAATGAGGGTAGATCGGTATCTGGAAAAGTGGTGAGATGATCAAGAGTGAGGGATCAGATTATTCAAGTCACATGGTGCGACAATACATTCAAGAAGGAAAGGCTGAGGGCGGCCAGAGCTCTTTGAGCCGACGCTCTCAAGTCGAACCACAATTCAACTCGGAAAAGAGCAGACAAGCGAGATGATTGATCATAGGCTGGAGATACGCGTATCAGAGAAAATCAATTGCCTGTCCTGGTCAGCAATTCAAGACCTTGAGGTGGGTGGTTCAAGAGACGACGCCACAGTTACACACACACCAGCCACATCTCCCACCAAGCAAGCCACATGTGGCTCAACTGCGGCTAGCCGCTTAGATGGAAATTTCCAATCCACGCGACAAACTCCCACCTCTGTTGACTAGCAATTCCATCCTACCGAACCTGACACCATGGCCACGGTCCGAGAAGGAGCTCGCTTGGCGAGCTCATTGGGACGAAGGCAGATTCCTCTACGGACTATCCCCCTCTGCGCGAGGCGATTCGCCTCCACAGAGGCCGAGAAGCCCTCATCTGCTCTCTCAGACCTCGACTCTGAGTCGTCCTTTGCGACAGCCTCCCCCGATGAGGCAGCCCTCAAGGCCTTCAATGAGAAGGAGAATGTCAAGTCTGGGGATAGGAAGCTTCCTGGTAACCGGTTTGTGCCTCAATTGCTTCCCGCGGCTTCGGAATATGTACTAAGTGCCCCTCCATAGATACCAGTACCACCCTCCCAAGTACTATCGAGGACCTCTCCACCCCGTCCAGATGCCTCTATCCTCCGACCCGACTGCTCGAGACTTTGTTCCTGGACCTTTCAACTTTCCCCGGCTAAAGCACACCTATGACAGCACAATTGCCCCAGATCTGATGACCCTCACATACCAACATGCACCTCCTGGTACTGAGCCACCGGTTTCCAACAAGGGTAACTTGAGAGAATGGGACGGCTCCTCACCTTATCATGAGAACCGACCTCGTCGAGGACCTCGTGGTGGTGGCTCTTCACGATTGGGCATAATCGAGCGCCCGATCGCCTGGCATAACATTCCCGAGCTCGAGTCTATCACTATCAACTCGTTTGCTCCGCTCGGTGCCCAGAACAAGGAGTACCTTCATGTCTGCCGAGCAGTTGTCCAGGCTATCTCAGGAGCTTTCCCTGAGGTGACTCGGGTCAAGCACGGTGTTGTTCAGTGGGGTGTCCGAAAGGGCGACAAGACTGGTTGCAAGGTGACGCTCCGTGGTGGTGCGGCCTATGAGTTTTTCGACAAGCTCATCACCCTGGTCCTGCCCAAGATCAAGGACTGGCCTGGTATCAACGCGACCACAGGTGATAGTGCGGGCAACCTGGCGTTTGGCCTGCGTCCGGCTTGGATGGCGTACTTCCCAGAGATCGAGTTTAACTACGATGTAAGTCTGAGTGCAAGCCCTGCTCTCACTGATGATCTAACCTGTAACCTAGATGTACCCTGCACGACTGATGCCCGGTTGTGATATCTTCATTAAGACGACAGGAACCTCGGACAGGCAAGGTCGTCTGCTTCTGGAGGCCTTGGGCTTGCCCTTCTACGGCAAGGCCACACACTAAGTCACGAAAAGGAGTCATGTTGGATGTGGAATTGTGAGGCAAGCATCATCTCCGAATGGTTGATATGTAGTATAGACCATGTACCAAGACAAATGTATCATATGGGCATCAAAATCCGGTTTCAATTGCCTGAACTATCCTGAACTTTTCCGACCTTCCTTTCCTTCTATCCGCATCTATCCGTCCGCAAGATGCTCTAATGCAACGCCTAACTCCGTACCAAATGCATTTCGTTCATCATGTGTGGATATAGCTGGTGTCATTTACGCCGCCTTCTTGATCTTCTCCCGTAGGCCGTTGACGACCTCATCAACAGCCTCCATATTTGCAGCGTCAATCTTGTCGGTGGCGTGGCCCTTCTTGGTCAATTCCTCGGAAAAGACGTCCATGGCGGGCTGGTAGTTGCGCACCGCCGAGCTGAGGGCATACACGGCCTTGCGCCGCACCTCGTGGTGCTCGTCCTCGTGGGTGGCCAGATGCACGAGCATGGGCAGGCCGCCCATGGCGAACAGTCGCTCTTGTGTGCGCTCGTTGTTCTGCACAGCGGTGCCGACGCACCAGGCGGCCATCTTGCGCACCTCGCGCTCGTCATGCTTGAGCTGTTCGAGCAGCGGGGTCCACAGGCTGAGGTTGGCAATGTTGTTTGCGTTGTCGAGGTTCTCGATGAGCTGCTCAAAGTTGTCAAAGGCGATGAGCTTGTCATCGAGGGTGACCTGCTCGTCGTCGTTCGTAGTGATGATCTCCATCGAGGCCTTCATTAGGTCGGCGTCCGAGGGACCGCCCATGAGCGAGGCCATGAGCTCTGGGGTGAGGTCGGTGGTGGGCCGCGGGGCATTAGGATCGGCCTTGGTAGAGTCGGAGTTCTCGATGCTCCATTTGAGGAGCTCGTTGAGGCGCTTGTCATCCATGATTGTGATTGTGTATAGATGTTTGTTTTGCCTTTGCCTTTGAAAAAGTTGTGCTTGCAAATGTAGAGTTCTTGGTGCTTAATATCTTGGCTAGGATTTTCAACTTGACCAACCGTGATGATTAGAATTTGCCCATACTGGAATCTTCAAGAAGACTCTATTCCATAAGAGGACTAGCGTCGGCGCAAAATGCTTTCTTCAGGAAGATTCGATTCTCCGACCCCCGATAGTCCTAGAGATCCTCGGCTTGATATCTTCACCGCATAGTGCTTAAATAACCTCACAATGGCTCTTACTTGTTGCTCAAAGACTACTTTTAGGCTCCCGGGATTCTCATGCTGCCAGTGCCTTGGGTGCCAACGCAATTCAGGTGATAGTGGTCCAACGTGGCAAGGAAAGATTTCATCATAGCTTCCCCTCCAGCTCAGCCAAATTGCCCCACCTTGTCCATGTTGCCCCTCATCGCTGCTTTTGCACCCGAGCTCGAGTGAGCTGAGAGCGAAAACGAGAGCACAAGAGAAAAAAAAAAAGAAGCGAGGGCAAATACAACCTTGGAGACGCACACAACCCTCGACGTATTCCAGGGACTATGGGTGGCTGGGTTGACGCGCGTCTATCGCATAGCGTATAAGTAGTAATTCATCTGCCTGAAAAATACGAAAGGGTCCCCAAGGCTGCAGCTGATGGACAGTCCCAGCCGTGGAGGACAACTGCAGCCTGCCCGGTGGGCATTTTCGCAACCGCAAAGACACGCCGAGGCCAGCGGAGTTACCGTTGTCTAGAGGCGAAGCTATTCCGTCTTATGGCCTAGCTGACTGGCCACCAGCAGGGTGGATTTCCCCGGTTGGCTGGGTCAGGGGGCGATGCAGGGGTCGTAATGAGGAATGGAAGATTTGTTGGGCCTCAAGAGAAGACGAAGGGCTTCTAGCTCAGGAGGCATCGGAACGACGGTGAAGCTGTTTACAGAGATGAGATCACGCACAGGCCGTCCTCGAGTAACAGGCGGCATGCGAGGCAAAGGCTGGGAGCTCAATTAGGCGGACATGATGTGCGAGAGGTCCCGAGATAAGCGGAAGTCCGCCACGATGAAGAAGGCATCGATCGGATGGACTCGAGAAATAGGAGGCGCGCAATCTGTGGTTGTCCGCAGGAGGGACATCAGTCCCCCAGGAGTGGAATTCGGATGCCTGCTTGAACCAGTCGGAACGGGTGGGTGAGTTTATTAGCTGAATGGCAAGATCCACGCGTCTTCCATCGTTCTCTCGGGTGGCTTGTAGTTCGTTCGTCAGCGGAGATATCAGTTGGTAGGTATGGATTAAGACAGCTGCCTCCGCGTAACTGGGGGCCTGGAGGAGGAGGAGGACAAGGAGCGGTTGCAGTTAATTAGCCGCTCGTGCTAATTATGGAGTGGGAACGCGGAAACAGGAAGCTCTCCGGGAACCGGTTCGAACTTGGCCTGCGGAGTCCAGCCTCCTTTTTAGTCCTGAGCGGTGCTGGGGACTCTGTTGTTGTTGTTGTTGTTGTTGTTGTTGATATC